>MCJB01050435.1:18121-34884 GCA_002018475.1 Nicotiana obtusifolia
GGGGGGGGGGGGGGAGGGGAGAAGCTTTTTCATATGATACCCTTGCATAGTTTTATCACCTTTTATTTTCTCAATGTAATTGCACCCTCTTTGCTCCTTGAAGTCCCAATGGAGATTCTTCATTTTATTCTCCTAAGGAGTACTCTCTGTCTTAATATTTTGTTAGTTAGTTTTCTGGTGATTATATCTCAATAAATAGCCTATGTGGCGCGAGCCAAATCAAAAGCTCTAGATGTGATCTGAAATTTGCTTCTATAGGCTGTATTACTACCAAGGAATTGGGAACAGTGATGAGATCACTTGGTCAGAATCCCACTGAAGCTGAACTACAGGATATGATCAGCGAGGTTGATGCTGATCAGAATGGAACCATTGATTTTCCAGAGTTCTTGAATCTGATGGCACGTAAGATGAAGGTATTGGAGTTCTAGCTTTTCTAATATTATGTTAAAATCTTTCTTATTTGGTGCTATTGAGATATTTGTGATGATGTCAGGTTTTCTCAAGTTCTTTTTTCAGATGCCTCCTTGAAAATTGATCTTATAGACAATTTGGACTTATTTGACTAGTGTGGATGCCAACTTTGCTGTTATTATCCTTTCTGTTTCTTGCAGTTGTGGTTGTTTTATGCATGCACCAATTTGTGTTCATATCTTAGTGCTCTGATTTTTTTTGGTAAATTATTTTCTAGTGATTAGGGATTGTCCCGGTGTAATCCAACTTCATATATTCGTACTTGTCAGATATCAACTCGATAACGTGCAGACACTGTTCATTTTAAAATATTTGTCGTATTTCATCGTAAAATACTGTCGACGACTTTGATATTAAGTGATCTTTGGATCAAAATTGTGTATGCGATTGTCTGGACCCTTCTAGATTCTATCAAACCATTCAAGAGAAACATTGTTCTATGTTCTGCGTGCACCGATGAGACATTTTGACAAGATTTGTTAGTAAGAAGGTTTTACGATTAATCATTCTTTCTTAGGAAAAATGGTTCTTGACATGCAGAGGACTATGCAAATATCCAAGTCACTGTCCTGAGATAGTATCATCATTGAGGGATCAGTGATTGGTTAATTCTTCCTTTCGTTCTTTTAGCATTTTGTTTTTGTTTCCCCGTTGAATCTTATAAAAACATGACAAGGAAGACAGAAATATGCTTTCTTCATCGCTTGTCAAATATTCTTAATTGTCAAATCTAGTAGAATTCTGCTCAAATAATAAGTTTTTATACTTGGGAAAACAATGTACCAGCTTTTACCTCTTTCATGATGAAATATGATTTGGATTATTCTTGTGAAGGACACTGATTCTGAGGAAGAACTCAAAGAAGCTTTCAAGGTTTTCGATAAAGATCAGAATGGCTTTATTTCTGCAGCTGAGGTACCTTTCTGTAGAAAAGTTATTTTCTGCAAGTAATTATGAGTAAAGTGCAATTAACATGCTAAGTTTTATTTTCCTTAGCCAGTATTGTGGGCAGCCTATTCTTAGCCTCTTATATCTACAATTTACATTTCAGCTTCGTCATGTAATGACAAACCTTGGAGAGAAGTTGACTGATGAAGAGGTGGATGAGATGATCCGAGAAGCAGATATTGATGGTGATGGGCAAGTTAATTACGAGGAGTTTGTCCGCATGATGCTTGCCAAGTGATGACTTTAGATTCTCTGTGTATTTTGTGACTGGCCACTTAGTTACTATAATTTCTAGCTGGCAGTTTATATTCTGTGTTGTTGTTAAGACAAACAAATGTGCCGTATGCTTTTACTAGCATCTAGACTCCTTTCAGTTTATATGTTTTAACTTCTGGGCTACTGGTGTATGCAGCTATAGTCCCTTGCCCATCCAAAGGGTAAAAGAAAAGGAGAAATTAGATAGTTCATTGGTAATATCTTGTTTGTTGCTTTGGTTTCTTTCCAGGCTACGCTCTGAGTGTGTGTGTGTGTCTGTCTCTAATTGTTTTGTTTCCCTTTGTTTCTAGACTTTGCTTCTATCAATCAGGTCAAATGCAAGGTGATTATATCCTAAAGCTAGGGGTGCCAAAGTTAGGCCCAAAAATATATAACCAGTCTAGCCCTCCCAATATTTCGCAGCTTGGGCATGCAATATTTTCCTGATGGGCTGATTGAGCATAACTCAATCTGACTCGTGAAAAAAGGTAGACCAATTTCAACCCGTTAGGTTGCCGAAACTTCAACCTGTAAGAAACCGTTAGGCTTTGCGTTTCTTACCGTTTCATCCCGATTAATTCTTCTTTGGTTGCTGGATTTTTTATGTTTATTCTTCAAATGTGTTTCAATACTCACTGAGTCAGCTCTAATACATTAACCTTGCTGCCACTTGATGAAATTTTAATTTCATATTCAAGTGATTTGATACCTAATGAATAATCTGGGTATGAGGTCATGATTTGGAATTCAGGATGAAGAATTATCTTATTACGCTAATCAGAGATATTTTTTAAACAAACTATGCCCATATATAATGATTTGAATATATACCTTATTTATCATAACCGGAAAAGAAATGACCTTTTTGAAATTTTATCTACTTGTTACATACTCTACATGATATAAAGTATTACTACCATATGACGTGGATTGCATATTTTTTGTGTATAGTTGTTTCTTTCTTTTTCTTATTAATAATCTTTCTTTTGTTTTTTATATATTATCATACGTAATCGTGATTTTTCACATTTGGTCAATAGTTACACTTCAATTTAACAGTGAATAAATCGCATAGCCTGACCCAGAGTGATATATAGAATAAACAAACAAGATAAATTAGGATAATTTATTTGTGTTGAATTTATTATCTTGGATGATAGAACAATTGTTAAGTACCAGACCACAGTTCTGAACAAACTAGTAAAACAATAATTTTGAGAGGTTTTAATGACACAATTGAATTTATGTTGATTTAAATATATAATAGGATTTTCTGTCCATTGATGTCTCTAGAAAGAATGAATAGAAGTAGGGATAAGTCGACTATTGACAGAGCAAAAAGGCTAGTTCAATTTCAAATGTATGAGTCAGTTCTTTATTGTCGGACCTCATGATCTTAGAAACATTAGACTTCGTGATTCTTGATTTTCACAGTTTCTTCATACTAATTGAACTGACATATACAGAAAGTTTAGTTTCATAACATTTGATCATGATAAGACATTTCTCTTATATGTAAATTAAAGGTGACTTCTTCTTGAATTTGCTTTATTTTCCTATTTGTGAGAACCACTGGATTGTTTTGCTTTTGTATACAACTGAATATTTTTGGATTGTAGTATAAAATATTCATATGATGATCAGTTAAATTGGGTTGAACTAGTTGTAAATGGGCGCAGAAAATGAGCTGATCATTAAAAAAGGATAGTTTCAAAATCAAAGCATCTTGAGTGATTGTAAATAGTTTAATGCTACAAGAACAATCGAGCCAGAGGGGTAAGAGGATCAAGATTGGTCCTAGTTCATGAACACAAATATTCTGTCTGGTGAAGGGGAAACAATATAATCTTGTTTTCGAACTTGTAAGACTGTAATTGTCCCAAAATCCTTTACTTCGTCGGTGTATAATTTGATCATTAGTGAAAAAAATATGATTTTTGTGGCACGTGGCTGCATGCTTATGTTAAGCAAGAGTTGCTTCTGAGTCACTAGTTAATGTCATTCTGGTTATTGAAACTTTGGAAATTAAAATTTTGAATCGTCATATGTTGAAATTGCAGGGAGGAGGAATGTAGGCTGATAGTACTCAGAAAAGTTATGCTGAGGAGGGAATTATGAAAAGTAGTACTACAAGAAACGAAAAGGAGAAGAGAATATCATGATTAAGTGATAAAAATATACGTACAAACACATATCATGCATTTATTGATTTGATGTAAACACTTAATTTATGTCTTAATTTTTATCATGAGACAACTTTAAGGTCGAAGTCTTTCCTCTTTGAACACGTATTATATAAACTTAAGAAAGAATTTTAATCTCTTATATGTAATGCAATCTTTTGCGAAAGAAATTCAGATAAAACCGTCTCCTAGCTCTGCCCTGTATACAACACGAATTACCCAAAAGGGGTAGAACTTCAAGTAAGCACGAAACAGAATAATGAAGCATTCGGCTACAAGGAACGGAAATAAGGGTACGGGCTAAGTTTTGACACGTTTAGTGCAATGATTTTCCCAAATTTGGTCCATTACGATTGTGACTTATTCCAACCACAAATATTGCAGAGACAAGTATGAATGCTAAGTCTATCCAAGTCACTCGGCATCATCTGGTAAGATATATTTGGAAAAATAATATATGTATTAATTTTGATATTATTAATTTTTTATTTGGTATTCAACTTATGTATGACTAATATATTATTTATATATCCTATTCAGTATTATTTTTATATATAACAAATCATAAAATTAGAAATACCATAGTTTTTAATACATGAAAAGCATATATAATTATAAAGATAGAATTGCCCTTTCAAAAGTCTTATTACACCAAACAAACAGTCAATAATAAATATAATTAATCTCAGTATTACTAATTTCTGCATTACTAATATACTATACTCGGTACTATTCTTATACACCTTACCAAATGAACCCTGACTGTTTAACACGCAAAACAAAAACGAATATTTATATTTCCCTTTTTTTTTGAATTTTATTTTTCATTTGTGCTAGCATTCTCTAATCAATGATAATATGTATTATCTTTAAAGGTGACCAAAGAGAAGAAAAAGTTCAATGCAAGTTTTGATATATGGATGGACGCAAAGAGACAGTTTCTGCATACATAGATTTCCGAAGGCCAAAGGGATAAGATTTCAGAAGCATCACAAAATCCTCCTATCTATTGCTGTACATAGATCTAAAACAGCATATATATGTTTGAAACCTATCTACAATTCTAAAAATATAGAACTGGTAGTATCAATTTTTTTGCTAGAACTAAAGTTGAAGGCCTTTTTCCTGTGTGTCATTTTCTCATTAAAGAAAGAACAAAGGTAGTATTTGGTATCAGCATTGGGCCTGATTAAATTCGAGTTCGCACTGAAAAGTCTCATATTGAGGTACAATGTTTTCTAACAATAGTGATTTCATATCCAGGGCTCAAATCCAAGAGCTCTCGTTAAAGATGATGACACTTATCATTCCACCACAATCCTTATTGGTGCACATTACCATCCTAACACTCCTTAGATGCAGTGGCATTCATTGATTCTTATAGTTGTACCAGAAGAAAATGGAAAAGGAACAAGGTAAAAATGCTCAAGTGCTGCAGTACCAGATTTGGATATTAATTAGTGGATAAAAACAAAAGGAAAAAGATAAAAAGGGAATAACTTAACCTAGTACTCCTTGGGAAGTAAGAATTAGTAAATTTTATTGAGTAAGAGAAGATGCATTGCCAGTGGATACAGAGGAAGTGTTATTCTTATGATTATGCATCCATACTTTAAACACCTTTCTACTTACCCCTACCTCTCTGCAAAATCTTTCAGTATCATTTTCTTGATCTTTCCTTTGCAGCGTCCATCCTAATTTCTCCGCAAATGCCAGCATTTTCTCCTTCTGATCTGTCGTAAACTTTGTCCGAAATCTCTTCTTCCCGCTCCTCGGTGACTCCTCAGCTGTCCTCCCTCCCGCGTAGTCAGCCAACTGATCTGCTGCCATGATTTCTCGGTCGCGGCTGCTATTGTTGCTGTAACTAGCACCGTAAATGACTTTACGGTGAAAATTACGATGACAACCACAGGCAGCGCAGTGTAAGCTTGCGCTGCCTGGGGAAGTGTTGTTGTCATCAAGAGTGAATTCTCCGCAGCCGTCAGTGGCATAACTTCCGAGGCTGGCTGCATGGTTCCTTAAGCACTCTCTGTAAATATTGTCATTTGCTTTGTCTCCTTGCATTATTCTCTCTCCCTCTCCTTATTCTTCCTCTCTTACCTTTCTACTGTTGTTGCCACTTAATGATGATAAGGTTTATATGCACATTGCATTCCCTGGTTTTTAATAACACTATCTTACACAAATAGCCAATTGAATTTATTCTTTATTTTTTCTATTCTGGTTATATATTATTATACACATAATATTATATATTTTAAGGTTATTTTTAGTTTAAGTGATTAGGTGAACAACTGTTTAGGTTAATTCTTCAATAACACTGGTACATTTTTATTTTTTGGCATAGTCCGCTCGTACACGATCTATTGTTTTTTTGTTTTATAACAACGTAACTCCATCTTTCTTTTTACACTCTACATTAAGTATCAATAATAGCCGTTCACTTGCATATACACTCTTATTATAAACTATTAGACATACTAGAAGGAAAGTTAAGGTGTCTTTGACTGGACCAAAACCGCTCTTGTCAACTTCATTTATTTTACTGAGTACAAGTTTTTACTTCTTAAGTGGGAAAAAAACAAGTTTTTACTTCCTTAACATGTTAATTTGAGGACAAAGTCTTCCTCTACTTTATGAGCTAAATTGATTTGGCCTCAATTATAAATAAAGGTACATTTCTTTATCTTAGTTACTGTAGGATGTGACATGGATGTGTCTGCTAAAACTGTAAATATAATTTTTCGTAAAAGAATATTTCTTGAAAATAATTGGTCACTATTTGACCACCTCAAATTGATAATATTTTCTTAATAAATATAAATTAGATGCAGGCTATAATTCATGTCATTTATGAGCGTGAGCAATTTTCCTACAAGTATCTCAACTCTTGCTGCTACATAAGTATTACTTACCAGTTAACATGGAAACATTGTCGTTAGTTTTTTAATGCTCAATACTATCATACAAACACAATCATCTGCCCTGCCTCTTATCTTCTGGGTTTATCATATGTCAAATACTTCCACAACCAAACATTTTCTTCTGGGTGTATTTTCTTATGCTAGTTCTCTTTTATTATATGTTGTTTCTCTTTCTCATTTTTATTCCTATTCTTGTTTCTTTTGCTACGGTTGATATCGTGTGTAGGCCGTACCAAGGCCTGATATAAGGGTAAGTCAATAGCGAATAACCTTTTCTTCCCCCTCCTCGACCTTCATTCCCATCCTACAGCCAAAGTGCTATTATCGAGTTGTTGTTCACTGCTCGTTGCTATTGATGTTGCTTCTTTTTTATCTTTTCTTGAGCCGAGGGTCTATCGAAAAGTGACATCTCTACCCTCATAAGGTAGGGGTAAGGTCTGTGTACACTACCTCTACAGACTCCACTTGTGAAATTACACTGAGTTTGTTGCGTTTTTACTTATCTCTGAAATCTATAAACATCATTTGTCCAAAGAGAGAAACGAAATACATTCATGAACTTAAAATGGATTCAAAATATAGCAAAGATTATGTTGAATTAACAAATATTGAGTAGTCAAGGCATAGGTATTCTGACATTAGAGTAAGGCCTTTAAGAGACAGGAAGTAGTTAGGTGATCTGTAAAACATTTATGTGAATATTGATGTAGTTCTTGTGCAAGACAAGTCGACCATTGACAGCACAAGAAAGCATTTTTAGTTCTGCAGAAACCAACGTGATTATGTGAAACAAAATCTTCACAATATCAATTCAATAATATCAGAAAAGGATAATTCAATTTCAATGCATGAGTCAGTTCTTCATTGTCGGACCTAATCTTAGAATGTTAACGACTTCATTATACTTTCTTTAAAGAAGTTATGCCACATCCTATTAAATTTCATGGACCATTAAAATAGTTTGATTAGTCACAATTTCTTCATACTAATTAACCTGACTAATATAGAAATTCTACTTTAGTATCATTTGATCATGATTAGCATTTCTTCATCTCATAGTATCGTTTTATTTGTGACTTTCTCATTTCAACCATTTGATCATTTTAATTTGTTTATCACAACTGAATATTTTTGGATTATACAAATCGTAATATGACATGCAGTTAAAATGGGCTGAACTTATTATCAACGGGGCCCTTTCTTCCCTTGTAATTGGGCACATCACATGAGCTGGTCAATACAAAGGGATAGTAGCAAAATCAATGAATCTTGAGTGATTATAATTAAATTAATGCTACAAAAACAATGGAGCCAGAGAGGTAAGGAGAGTCAAGATTTGTCCTAGTTCATGAACACAAATATTCTGTCCAATGAACATGTCTAAGGCTGACTTCATGACTCGTATGGGGAAAAACAATCTTGTTTTTTAATATGTTATAAAATTAATGTAAATTGTCCTAAATTAAGTAAAAATTTTGAATTAATAATTGCTGTTCTAATGAACTTGTGGGGTGAATGTATTAATGGTACAACATTAACTTTGAGTAGTTGTGGAAGGGACCCGTGAACAGTATGGGATAACCTCAATAATGCACTCTTCGGGAATATGCAGAGAAATAATGATAGAGGACCAGCCAGTCCTTTTTGTACTTTGGCCGCTTTTATGAGAAATCAGAATTCAGAATTCAGAATGGAGAACGTGTTTGGGGTGTGGCCTTAAGCATTTGTATATACAACATATACAAGTGCTACTGGTAGCATTTTGTGTTGGGTTTTGATATTGGTGAATGAGAAATGATGGGATGAAAAATGAAGGGAATATAAAAGGTCCCTTTTACTTTGGTTAAAGCATTTGTCCCACATAGGAAAAAGAAAGAAAAAGAGAGGTGTGTGTGTATATATATATATATATATATATATATATATATATATATATATATTACATTACACCTTCTCTAATTGCTAAAAGGGTTGGAGGGGCAAGGACCCCTCGCGCCGTCGTCGTCGCTCGGCTCGGCTTCGGCTTTGATCCAACACGGATCGACCTTGACTCGCGCGCGACCGCAACTTGTGATCGACCCGGTCCGTTTTCTCTCTTCCCGGATTTTTTCGAATTTCTCTCCAAATAAACCTGGTGACTGAACTGAATGGTTGCAAACATTCAGAATCAGTACCTCCAACAACTATAAATTCCAGATTTTTCCAGAATTCAACACGAATTTTTCTGCAATCTAACTTTCTCTAAACCTCTCTTCTTTATTCTGTGTGATATACTGCTGTTGAGTGGTTCGCCGCTACCGGAATTTGGAGTACTACTATTCTGGTAAGATAATCGTTCTATCGTGGGAGGGGATATTCCATCAACCTCGAGTACTTGAGGAGAATAATTTCCTTAAGGACACACTTTGAACTAAGTGGGCTCGATTATATTCTGAAATTATTTCTGCACTGTTTCTGTTTATTCTCCAGTTTCTACAGTTTACAGTTTCTACACTATTTTTACTAAGTGTTTGCCAGATTTTGTTTAAAAGTTATTTAAAACGTATACAGATTATTATTGCTAACAATCTTAAGGGAACTACAGTTTATATATTAATCTGTATTCTATTTTGGAGACTAAAACCTGTGTGGTTTTCTACTCCGTATGAAATTTCATGTTCTGACTTGAAGACATAAAAACTTCGTCGGAATACTAGAGTTCATACTTGTACAACGATTTGAAGAACACAAAAACTTCATCGTTGGTGTTGGAAAATTGTTGCTATTCTGATTATTAAGACAGTTTGTCAATTTTGACAGTGAAAAGAAATGGCAAGTGGAAGTGCTGCTCCTTCTGCGAATATTGCACCAACGGTTACTCCTACAACCCATACCGCTGTTCCACCGGCTGAGAAACCTGCGAAGTTCATGGTGTTAACTTTAAAGGATGGAAGCAAATAATGTTCTTTTGGCTTACCACCCTTGGTATGCAGAAGTTCACCAACGAAGACCCTCCTGTGCCTGCTACTGATATGCCGGCCAATGAAAAATTTATGATAGTTGAGGCATGGAAACAAGCTGATTTTTTGTGTAAAGGCTACATTTTGAGTGCCTTAGAAGATGACTTGTACAACGTCTACAGTGCAGTAGAGATCTCTAAAAAATTATGGAGTGCACTTGAAAAGAAGTACAAAACCGAAGATGCTTGCTTGAAGAAGTTTGTGGTTGCCAAATTCCTAGACTACAAAATGGTAGATGGAAAAACCGTTGGAACCCAAGTTCAAGAGCTTCAACTTATCTCCATGACCTTATTGCTGAAGGCATGATAGTGAATGAAGCTCTCCAAGTAGCTGCAATGATTGAGAAGTTGCCACCCTCATGGAAAGATTTCAAGAATTATCTTAAGCACAAGAGAAAGGAAATGAAGTTGGAGGATCTTGTGATTCGTCTCAAGATCGAGGAAGATAACAAAACTGCTGAGAAGAAGTACCTTAAGAGTTCACCGATTGAAGGGGCAAACGTCATTGAAGATGCTGCTCCAAAAAAGAACAAGAAAAGGAATAGGCCTTCTGGAAAGGAGAAGTATCCTAACAAGAAAAAATTCAAGGGCAACTGTTATAATTGTGGTAAAGCAGGCCACAAAGCTCCCCACTGTCGTGCCTCCAAGAAGGACAAAGAGAAAAACAAGGGTCAAGCAAACATGGTGGTAGATGTTGATGACCTGTGTACAATGTTGTCTGAGTGCAACCTGGTTGGTAACCCAAAGGAGTGGTGGCTTGATTCTGGCGCCACTCGACATGTGTGTGCCGTTAAGGAAGTATTTGCAACCTACACTCCCGCTGGACCCGAAGAGGAGCTATACATGGGAAATACTGCAATAGCCAAAGTTGAAGGATATGGAAAAGTTCTATTGAAGATGACATACAAAAAAGTGCTGACTCTCAACAACGTCATGCACGTTCCAACAATTAGGAAAAATCTAGTTTCAGCCGAACTACTCGTGAAAAATGGGTTTAAATGTGTGCTGGTTAGTGATAAAGTTGTACTTAGTAAGAATGACATGCTTCTAGGAAAGGGCTACCTCACCGAGGGCCTTTTCAAACTTAATATAATGGTTGTTGATAGTATTAATGGAAAATCTGCTTCTTCTTACTTATTGGAGTCAAATAATTTATGGCATATTCATTTAGGACATGTTAATTACAAAACCTTGCGAAAAATGATTAATCTTGAAATATTGCCTAAATTTGAGTGTAATATATCTAAATGTCAAATATGTGTTGAATCAAAGTTTGTTAAGCATTCGTATAAGTCTGTTCAAAAGGATTCAAATTTTTTAGACTTAATCCACACTGACATTTGTGATATGAAGTCAATACCATCTTGCGGTAGGAAAAAAGTATTTCATAACTTTTATTGACGATTGCACTCGATATTGTTATGTTTATTTGCTAAATAGTAAGGATGAAGCAATAGAAGCATTTAAGCAATATAAGAATGAAGTCGAAAATCAATTGAATAAAAAGATTAAAATGATTAGAAGTGATAGGGGTGGAGAATATGAATCTCCTTTTGCAGAAATATATTTATAATATGGAATCATCCATCAAACTACTGCCCCTACACACCACAATCTAATGGAGTTGCAGAAAGGAAAAATCGGATATTGAAAGAAATGATTAAATACTTTACTAATCAGGTCCGGTTTACCGCAGAATTTGTGGGGGAAGCTATCCTTACAGCTAATCGAATACTCAACAGAGTACCCCACAGCAAAACACACTCTATTCCTTATGAAAAATAGAAAGGAAGAAAACCCAACTTGAAATATTTTAAAGTGTGGGGGTGTCTCGCAAAGGTACAAGTACCTTTACCCAAAAGGGTGAAAATAGGATAAAAAACCGTGGACTGTGTTTTCATTGGATATGCAACAAACAGTAAAGCATGTAGATTTTTGGTTCATGATTCTGACAATCACGAAATTCATAATAATACGGTAATTGAATCTGATAATGCTGAATTCTTTGAAAACATCTATCTGTATAAAATTGAATGCGAGTCGTAGAATGAAAAATTTAAACGACCACGGGAAGAACCAAAGGAGATTGTCCCTAGCGAAGAAGATCCAAGGCGTAGCAAACGTCAAAGGATATCTACTTCCTTCAGTCGAGATTTTGTGACATTCTTGCTTGAAAATGAACCTCAAACTTTCAAGGCGGCTATATCATCTCCTGATTCAGCATTTTGGAAAGAAGCAGTCAATAGTGAGATTCAATCAATCTTAGATAACCACACATGGGAAGTAGTTGATCTTCCTCCTGGAAACAAGCCTTTAGGTTCTAAATGGATTTTTAAAAGGAAAATGAAAGTTGATGGCACTATTGACAAATATAAGGCAAGGCTTGTGGTCAAAGGTTATAGACAAAAGGAAGGTCTTGATTATTTTGACACATACTCGCATGTAACAAGAATAACGTCCATCGGGTGTTAGTGGCTCTGGAAGCCGTGTATGGTCTTGAAATTCACCAAATGGATGTTAAAACAGCTTTCTTAAATGGTGATTTGGAGGAAGAAATTTACATGAACTAACCCGAGGGTTTTGTAGTTCCTGGTAAAGAAAAGAAAGTGTGCAAACTTGTAAAGTCGCTTTATGGACTTAAACAAGCACCCAAACAATAGCATGCTAAATTTGACCAAACCATGTTGGCAAATGGCTTTAAAATCAATGAGTGTGATAAATATGTTTACATTAAAAACACTCCAGGCCACAAAGTCATTGTTTGTTTGTATGTTGATGACATGCTGCTAATGAGCAAAGATATGGCAGATATAAATGCTACAAAGCGCATGTTAGCTAGCAAATTTGACATGAACGACTTAGGAGTTGCTGATGTAATCTTAGGAATCAGAATTCATAGAACTCCACAAGGTTTAGCATTATCACAGTCTCACTACATAGAGAAAATACTTGACAAGTTCAAGTACTTGGATTTCAAGATTGCCAAAACTCCAATTGATGTGAGTTACGCACTTCAAAAGAATGAAGGTGAAAGTAAATCACAAGGGAACTATGCGAGAGTGTTGGGAAGTATGATGTATATCATGAATTGTACACAATCAGATATAGCATGTGCTATTAGCAAACTGATTCGGATTACAAGTAATCCCAATCACACACATTGATGGCAATGAAACGAGTTTTGAGTTATTTGAAACATACTCAAGACTATGCTTTGCATTATAATAAATATCCCGAAGTGCTTGAGGGATATAGTGATGCAAATTAGATCACTGGATCGTCTGAAGTTAAATCCATGAGTGGATATATTTTCACAATAGGGAGTGGAGCAGTGTCTTGGAAATCATCCAAACAGACTTGCATCGCCCGTTCCACTATGGAATCTGAATTCATAGTTTTAGACAAGGCCGGTGAAGAAGCTGAATGGCTCCGGAATTTCCTAGAAGATATTCCATTCTAGCCTAAACCTTTGGCTCCTATATGTATACATTGTGACAATCAAGTATCAGTAGGTAGGGCAGGGAACGTAATGTATAACGGAAAATCTCGTCACATACGACGGAGACACAATACCGTTAGACAACTCCTCTCTAGTTGCGTTATCACGATTGACTATGTAAAGTCAAGAGATAACGTAGCGGATCCTCTTACAAAAGGCTTATCTAGAGAGGCAGTTAGTAGATCATCAATGGGAATAGGGTTAAGGCCGAGGACAAGTCATCATGGCGGTAACTCTACTTAGTAGACTGGAGATCCCAAGAGCTAGGTTCAAAGAGAACAAACAAAGTTGTGACTGACGGTTCAACATTGTCAAATAACTCAACCTCTTCTCGGATGAAGACAATGTTCAGAAATAAGGAGAAAACTTTATGGCTTGTTAATGAGTTAATAAAGCATTAATGTTTTTTAATGATTATCTAAATCTGGCAGTGTAACCAGATAATGTGGCTATAGGACCACATGTTTAGAAGTTACCTATGTGAGTGTTAAGTGTAAGCCGCTTTAAAGGAGAATGACAAGTGAAGGCCGATTCTCTATGCACTCATGAAACCAGGCGGTGTTCATGGCTGAAACGCACACAACCGTGAGAACCATAAATGATGAAGGGTTGATTGTGTGACTTATGTTGTCTAGGTATACAACAAAGTTCGACGGTTCAAAGATATCAATTCTACCGATTGATCGAGTATATCCGATATAAGTTCACTACGGAAAGTTCAAAGGGAAACCTACTTATCCAGATGCAGTCAATCTTCGCTTGTATATCACACTCGTCCCCGTATTCTTTTATATTATGGCCATTCCCCATTCATGTAGGGGATTGTTGGGTTTTGATATTGGTGAATGGGAGATGATGGGATGAAAAGTGAAGGGAATGTAAAAGGTCCCTTTTGCTTTGGTTAAAGCATTTGTCCCACATAGGAAAAAGAAAGAAAAAGAGAGGTGTATATATTACATTACACCTTCTCTAGTTGCTCAAAGGATTAGAGGGGCAAGGACCCCTTGCACCGTCGTCGTCGCTCGGCTCGGCTTCGGCTTCGGCTTCGGATTCGGATTCGGATTTGTCAAAGATCGATTGATTGATTATCTTTTTGGACAAACTTTTTCTTAATTATTTAATTAATTATTTATTTAATAAATAGGAAACCATCCAACGGATTTGTCAAAGATCGATTGATTGATTATCTTTTTGGACAAACTTTTTCTTAATTATTTAATTATTATTTATTTAATATTTAGGAAACCATCCAACGTGGATCGACCCTGACCCTCGCGCGACCCGCGACTTGTGATCGACCCGGTCCGTTTTTCCTTTTCCCGGATTTTTTCGAATTTCCCTCCAAAAAAACTTAGTGACTGATCTGAATTGTTGCAAACATTCAGAATCAGTACCTCCAACAGCTGTAAATTTCAGATTTTTCCAGAATTCAACACGAATTTTTCTGCAATCTAACTTTCTCTAAACCTCTCTTCTTCATTCTGTGTGATATGCTGCTGTCGAGTGGTTCGCCGCTACCGAAATTTGGAGTACTACTATTCTGGTAAGATAATCGTTCTATCCTGGGAGGGGATATTCCATCAACCTCGAGTACTGTGAGGGGAATAATTTCCTTAAGGACACACTTTGAACTAAGTGGGCTCGATTATATTCTGAAATTATTTCTGCACTGTTTCTGTTTATTCTCCAAAATCTGCAGTTTGCTGTTTCTACACTGTTTTTACTAAGTGTTTGCTAGATTTTGTTTAAAAGTTATTTAAAATGGATACAGATTATTATTGCTAACATTTTTCTCGTCTAAAATACAATTAATTAGATGTAGCTGATATGACAAAAGGACTTCCTAATATAACGATCGACCTAAAGTGAAAAAATGTTGTCAATCCAACATACAATAATGCGTTGAGTGGAGGAAAATACAACAGATGGGTGGGCTAACCCAGCAACATATATGGACCTAAATTTCAAAATATGAAAGACACAAGCATTACGACGACTATACCACCCAATCAACTCTGATTGAACACTTTAACTAGAGTTAGAAGCTGACCTGCAATCGAAGCGTAGAGGGATGGAATTATGACTCCATGTTACTTCGATGTTAGTAAAGGAAAAAGTTCAGGTAAACCTTTTCTTTTCTGGATAATTTGAGTGAAGAATAAGATTGGGTTCAACTAGTTGAAATAAACTGGGCTTGGGCCGGTCTTGGCCCATATACTGGGCTCGGTCCACACCCAAGTTTTGACCCATGAATCGACCTAGTCTATAGGCCCGTTCGTAGATGAGCTGGACCAAAGTCGGGATAGGAGCTAGGGTAAAAATTGCATGGGGCGCCCCTATTTGGTCGCCCCTTTTTAACTTTTACCCGTTTTATTTTTTTCGTTTGCATCCGTACTCATTTTTTTGTTAAAAGTATTTTAAAAAGATAATTTTGCCCTTCATTAGTAAAAGACTATTTTCTCTCCAAGTATACAGCATATAGTTTCTTGTCTCTGTCTCTCTCTCCTTCTTCGCGATTTTGATTTGTTCTTCTCTAAAATCATACAGTTTTCGTCATTGCATTCTTTTTGATTTTGCAACTATTTCTTCCCAACAACATTAAGTATAATCATAGGTACGATTTTAATGGTTGCTTTTGTACATTGCATTAACTTTGTATGAGAATTAAAATTAGGATTAATTTTATGATTTAATTTATGGATTTTTTGTTGATAGTAATTGTCACGACCCAAAATCCCAACCTGGTCGTGATGGCGCCTCTCTTGGGGACAAGGCAAGCCAAACCATTTCCAACATCGCTAAACATTTCAAACAACACGAAGATAATATAAACACGGTTTAATATTAGTCAACTGCGAAAAATATCATATAGCAATCATCCCGACTACAGCCCTCAGATCGGGGTGTCACAAAGTCATGAGCCACTAGAGAAGTCCTAGTAATAATATAACTATTACATAATCTTAAGTACAATTGTACGAAGGAATCAAACAACAAGAAAAGAGTTACGAGGCTGCGGACGCAGGCAACTACCTCGTAGTCTTTGAAGCTCCGGTCCAGTAGTAGTATTCAGTACCTCTGAGAGGGACCGCTAACGCCTGAATCTGCACACAAGGTGCAGGGAGTAAAGTGAGTACTTCCAACTCAGTGAGTAATAAAAGTAAATAAGAACTGAAGGTGAGAAACATACAACCATTAAACAATCCACGTCGAAACAGTACTTCAAATTACATTCCACATCAATCCGTGAAGTAAACCGAAGAATCACAACACCAAAATACAATGTAATGCAATGCAATGCGATGCACTGCCATGAGATGTGATGCAATGCTATGCTATGCAATGCTAGTCATACTAGTCAACACTAGTCATGACCTGTGACGGCGTGTCACCCGATCCATATATAAATATCGTTTGAAAACATCATTTAGTTTTCTAAAACCAAGTTCAATAATGATTCAAAACATTTAAAATACCCCTGA
>MCJB01050436.1:0-37411 GCA_002018475.1 Nicotiana obtusifolia
TTTTGTTGTATAGTCTTTCATGTCAGCCTTGTCGGCTATGGTATATATGTTTATGGCATTACCCGTCATTTTGGTTGATTAGAATTCTTGTCTACCATTTATAATGATCTTGTTGGCCCGCTTTTCTTGAGCATAATACCATGTCTTAACTTTTAATGAACCTAGTGTGAATACGAGGCTAGAAACCTATTAATGAAAAAGTGATAATTTGTTATGTTGAAACAAACTTGTTTGCTTAGCTACCCTGCTTGTACTCTTTAGTAATTCCACATGAAGCTGTTAATTTAGGCATCTATTAGAAATCAATACTTAGTCTATGTATGAACCCCTAACTAACATAAACATTTTAATGTTGAGGACTTCGGAAAACTTGAACTGTGTATCTCTTCTACTTCTTAAGTTGCACAGTTTGAACTAATGAAATAACTTGCTGCTATTCTTTTCTCTTAATTGCACCTGTAATTGGTTTCCCTGAGTATTATTCTGCATATTGGTAGTTCATAATAGTGGATTGTACACTGATGTTTGTGTTGTGATCTCCGTGGTGTTATCTGTTATCATATGTTCACAGAAATATTCTATCTAACTTATGTTAAAAGTACATATGTCTGGACCTGTGTATTGAAACTCACAATGAATTCCTCGTTGGCATTTAAACATATAGGGAAGAGTAAGCGTGAGTGATTTTTTTTGGTCAAATCCACTAGGCCTTGTGCCTAGGGTTAGTTTTTATAAATAAGATAACAACTAGGCCTATAAGAGGCGTTCTCATCCACCATTGTAACACACAACATTCTCTGAAAACACAGTTAATATATTTTGGCTATTTCTTATCGCATCTACTGTTCTCCAACACTACATTCGCTGTTCATCAGAATATTTTCCCATTTCTCATAGTTCATCGCCAATTCCCGGTTTGACTGTCCTTTTCTTATCATAATATTTTAATTGCTTTTGCCATATTTTCACTTAGTATCAAACTGGTTCACAAATCCTTAGCGCCACGAATAAATTCAATTGTTATCCGGTTTTATGGGTAAATAATTGGTCAGCACAAAAGACTTCACCAAGAACTTATAATGCCCCTAACTGGTCTTGGAAGTTAGTTTAGGAATGTCCGAAGCCCTGATCTTCAACTAATGCTACCCTGATCTACAATCAATCTTGGAGAGTACCCTAGCACCCTGAAGCGACTAATTAAATAATCAATACACAACAATAGGTAACTGTTCTTGATGGTAACCTTGTTCAATTGCATGTAGTTAATGCACATTCTCGTGGAACCGTCTTTCCTCTTCACAAATAGAACCAGGGCACCCCAAGGTGACACACTCGACCAGATGAAACTTTGATCTAGCAATTCTTGCAACTATTCCTTTAATTCATTCAACTCTGCTGGAGCCATACGATATGTTGGAATATATATGGGTTAAGAGCACGGTGCCAAGTCAATACAAAAATAAATATCTCTATTGGGTGGTGTGCCTAGTAGGTTTGTAGGGGAAACATCTGGAAACTCCCTCGCCATGGGGGCTGAATCAATTGTGGGAGTATCAACACACACATCTCTAACAAAACCTAAGTACGCCAAGCACCCTTCTTAACCATCCGTTGAGCCTTCAAAAAATAAACCACCCTACTAGGAATATAACTCAAGGAACCCCTCCATTCCAACTGCAGTAACCCCGGCATAGACAATGTCACGGTCTTAGAGTGACAATAAAGAATAGCATGGTACGGAAATAACCAATCCATGCCCAAAATCACATCAAAATCCACTATATTAAGCAATAGAAGATATACCCTAGTCTCATGTCCACCAATAGGACAAAACAAGAATGATAGACACGATCCACCACAATAGAATCCCCAATGGGTGTACACACATATATAGGAGTATCTAGAGAATCACGAGACATATCCAAATATGAAGCAAAGTAGGATGACACATACAAATACATAGAACCTGGATCAAATAAAACTGATGCATCTCCATGATAGACCAAAAAAATACCTGCAGTGACTGTATTTGATGCAATAGCATCAGTCCTACCGAGAAAAGCATAACAACGGGCCTGGCCTCCCCCTCTATGATGGCCTCTCCCCGCCTGGCCCCCACGTCTAGCTGGCTATGCAGGTGGTGTAGCATATGGAGCGAGAATCATAGCTTGAGTACTCTGCCGAGGTCCATCCATACAAAGTTTGGGACAATCTCTCACCATATGCCTAGTATCACCACACTTAAAGAAACCTCTGTAGGGGTGTGGCTTTATGTATTGAGTCTGCCTCGGATGACTGGAATGTAACATACCGCACCTTTTGAGAAATAATGAGCCTAGACCCAAAAAAAAATATTCGAGGTCAGAAACTGAGGTTAAAAAAAAAACTGAGGGTCCAAACTGGGGGTCCAAAACCGAGGGTGAAATCAAAGTCAAAACCGAGGGTCCAAAACCAAGGGTGAAATCGAAGTCAAAACCGAGGGTCCAAACCGAGGGTCCCAAAACCGAGGGTGAAATCAAAGTCAAAACCGAGGGTCCAAAACCAAGGGTGAAATCGAAGTCAAAACTGAGGATCCTCTCGAAGCTGAAAATCGAGGATCCTCCCGAGGTCTCAAATCGAGGGTCCAATCGAGGTCGATTCTGAGGTCTCAAACCAAGGACAAAATCGAGGTCAATTTCGAGACCTCAGACCGAGGATGAAATCAAGGTCGATTTCGAGACCGATATCGAGGTGCAAATGGAGGCCAATATCGAGGTCCCAAATCGAGGCCAAAATCGAGGTCAATACCGAGCCCAACGACACCAACTTCATACCGAGGGCAGAACCGAGACCCTGTAAGTTGATAACCTTTTAGTAAAGATTGGATAATTATTAACCTTTATGGAGTAAGTGTTTAACCTTTATCAAGTGGATGTAGTAATCTGTTGAGAGACTTCCTAAGTACCATATGGCATGTGACAATGCTTTGCTCAAATTGAAGATTAGCGGAGTCTTGGTAAAGGACAAATTCATTCAATATATATATATCCATTACCTTGAGTTCTTCCACATTAAGAAAGAGACTTTTGCAATAGTTGATGACAAAGGCATTTCCACCGACCTTAACCTCTACAAAAAAAGTGTTTAAGATACTGTTGAAGATGATATTATTGGGGAAAGGAGGAAATCATTAGGGATACATATATCCACTCCAACAATTATAGGGGAAGGAACTGCATCTTGATCGTTATCTGTTCCAGAGCACTGAAGGGCACGAAGCTTTCTTCTACATACAACTTCTCCATAATTTCATCCATCCAGTTAAGGTAAGTTTGATTTTAAGACATGTAATTGTTGGGAACTCATGGAATGAGTTCAAGTCATAGTAATTGTATAAATAGGTTATGGGCTCTTTTCTTATGGTATGGAAATTTGTGGTGGTGTGGAAGCTCGTGTAGAGCTTGATTATTGTTAAAAGGAGGTCGGGTGTCGAGTACACTAATGTATAAAGCCTCAGGAGCTTGCCGCTCTTTGATTGCTTGACGACAATATTGGTATAGCTGTAGTTTTAGTTGATGCTGTGGTTGTTGGTTGTTATAACTTATGGGAAATCATATAAATAGGGGAGGTGCTTTCCGTTTCATCGTAGACGGAGGAATCGTGACATTTTCATAGATTGAGGTTGGCCAGTGTATACAAGGTATGTGAGAATATCCCTTTCCTTCTTTTGCACGATTTTGATTAAACATACGCATTGAACGAGCCCCAAGGATGCTCTACTCTTAGGGACTAGTAGTACTTATATTATTCCCCTCTTATGGGAGGATTGATATTGATGTTATTTCTTTGACCTTACGTCACTTCAAAAGGTTTAGAATGTGATTCCAATGAGTCGAGCATGCAATATCTATTTTACCGCGCCGCGCTATAGTCGGCCAGGCAGGCACCTATTGTGCAACTATATATATGTATATGTTTTACTCTACTGAGCCGCGCTATAGTCGGCAGTTATTTTACTTTACTGCGCAACACTATAGTGGCCGGGAAGGCACCTATTGTGCAACCACTGATCAGTTGGGTATTGATGTTACCGAGCCTTATGATGGCCGGGGTATGATATGATGATGATGAGGCCCACAGAGGCGCATGTATATGATGATGATGGTTTTTAAAAGGATATATATACATGTATACACATCAGGCATTTCATGATTAGTTGCCCTTAGAGGCACTCAGATGTTACAGTACGTATATTCTCATCGCCCTCAAAGGCACTCAGATGTTACAGGGTGTATATTCTCTGTCCCTATACACATTATTGTTACATTATGCTTTCCTGTCTTACATACTCAGTACTTTATTCATATTGACGTCCTCTTTTGTGGACACTGCATATCGTGCTGCAGGTTTTAATAGACAGGTAGACGAAGCTCCCCCACGACAGTAGGCAGCCAGTTCAGCAGTTGTTGACAAGGTCCCTTCTCCGGACTTGCCGTGGTCTTGGTATGCATATTTTTGTTATAGGCATTATGGGTATGTCGGGGCCCTATTCCGGTAAAGTTTTGTAGCACTTATGTTCTTTAGAGGCTCATACACAGGTGTCGACTCATGTATAGTTGGGATTGCCTTGTCGACGAATTTACTTTTGTTGTATAGTCTTTCATGTCAGCCTTGTCGGCTATGGTATATATGTTTATGGCATTACCCGTCATTTTGGTTGATTAGAATTCTTGTCTACCATTTATAATGATCTTGTTGGCCCGCTTTTCTTGAGCATAATACCATGTCTTAACTTTTAATGAACCTAGTGTGAATACGAGGCTAGAAACCTATTAATGAAAAAGTGATAATTTGTTATGTTGAAACAAACTTGTTTGCTTAGCTACCCTGCTTGTACTCTTTAGTAATTCCACATGAAGCTGTTAATTTAGGCATCTATTAGAAATCAATACTTAGTCTATGTATGAACCCCTAACTAACATAAACATTTTAATGTTGAGGACTTCGGAAAACTTGAACTGTGTATCTCTTCTACTTCTTAAGTTGCACAGTTTGAACTAATGAAATAACTTGCTGCTATTCTTTTCTCTTAATTGCACCTGTAATTGGTTTCCCTGAGTATTATTCTGCATATTGGTAGTTCATAATAGTGGATTGTACACTGATGTTTGTGTTGTGATCTCCGTGGTGTTATCTGTTATCATATGTTCACAGAAATATTCTATCTAACTTATGTTAAAAGTACATATGTCTGGACCTGTGTATTGAAACTCACAATGAATTCCTCGTTGGCATTTAAACATATAGGGAAGAGTAAGCGTGAGTGATTTTTTTTGGTCAAATCCACTAGGCCTTGTGCCTAGGGTTAGTTTTTATAAATAAGATAACAACTACTACACTAAAGGAGGGGGACATGGACCTTACGTCCCAAATCTATGGTGGATAAACAATTTATTGTCCAAAAGTGACAATTAATTGAGTCTTGTACAATGAGTGAAGTTAGATCTATTATGAAATGCCAATTTCCTATCTATAATTGGCAGACAATTGGGTATGCAAAAATAGTGTGAGATGAACCTAGGTTTGTGAGTGGTTTGGGGTATTGAGGAGTGAGATTTAGTTTGTGGCGGAGATACTCTCCCTACACAAGCACTGCTCGGGGTCCCTGAGACCCTTGTGAACTCTGAAGTACCAGGGCTCCAAATGGTGTCTTGTCCATGAATGGAATTACATCTTAATCCCTTAATTATTTACACTTGTTAATCTCTTTGGCGTTAGGGTTAAATGAAAGGAAAGGCTTCACTGTGATTTTCCTTTACTTTATTTGACCTTATACAATTTTATTTGCATTTCTAATTACTAATGTTAGTTGCATTTCTGTTGGGCCATTACATCGATATCATTTCTGTTTAAGTATAATATTGGGCCATATAACTAATGTATTTCTTTCCTTTTTTTTTCTAGTATGACCGAACTGGGCTTGCTGAGTTCTGAAAGAACTCAGACCCAAGTTCTAGCTTTAGTTGGAATTATTGAAGTTTTTGCCTCCTGTTTGCTGTCTGCTGGGCCTAAAGAACCATGAGTCCAATTCCCTTTATTTCATTGCTTTTACAGAAATATGATGTTGCTTCTATGTGTACATAACGCTGATGATATTGAGTGAATGTTTTCTTTTTTATCGTTCTTTGATTCTTCATAAACCTAGGCAACCTAAAGACCATACGTAAAATCAAAAGGAATGGTTGTCTCTTATATCAGTTATAGAGCTTCAACTTGTTTAATTATTTCTATAATCCAGTCTTCACTTTCATCCATACTAACCGTTTTCTTGTGAATTTCTGAAGTTAAAAACAGATCTGAAAAGTTGACAACCCTGTTTCTTTAAAGGCTAGAATAGGGCAAATAATCTCAAAGTCTTTCTGCAAATCAAACGAACATGATTGCAGTCAATGAATTTCAAACGGTTTCTCCTAAACTTGGATACAAAAGTTGAAACTGGTTTCAAGGTATACCTCAATCCATTTTTTTTTTAAAAAAATATCCTTACTATGTTAAAGTTATACAAATAGCTTTTTTGACTTCAAAATGGAAAGCACTTCAAACTTAGCCATTATTTATAAATTTAAAAATATAAACATTATGGGAATATTTTCTAAAATTCTTCCACTCAAATAGATATAAAACCTTTAGACTTTATGAAACCTATACTCTTTTCAAATTCATACACTATTCTATATTTCAAAATGAAAAGTCTTAAACACGACATAGAGTAAGCCATACACTTTTAAGCATTAACTAAGTAGATTATAGACATTTAATTTCATAACCTAGTCTAAGTCGTATGGAGCTACCTTATGTAGATTCTGAGAGGTGCCTAACACCTTCCCCTTATAAGAACTAGAACCCTTACCCAAAATCTCACAGGTTAGCAGACTAATAGGATAATGATCTTTGTAATTCAATAGGTATCCTAATATACCTTTAAATATTAGGTGGCGGCTCTCTTTTATCATCAATAGGGAAACTACTAGTTGAATCTTATTTTGACTCGCGCAAAATAGGGTGCAACACTGGGTACCGATTATGGTGTACTCATACTATATTTTTTGTGCAAATCCAGGTATTGGAGATAACAGACTCAAGCAGAGTTAGCCTCTTCCTCGCGAGGATTCAAGGGAGAGCTGGTTGGTCGTCTCTGTCCCTTGGAGTCCTTTTCCTTTTGATTGCACAGTTAATTCGTCATTCGAACTGTATTGTATTTTATTTTTTTAGATATTTCTATGTATTCATCTAGAGTTCGTCACTCTATACTACCTAGTCTTGGGTGGATTGTTGTGAATATTTTTGTGTGAGCTTGTATCACCATTATTTCGGTATTTGTATTAAAATCTCCTTTAAAATATCATGTTTAACTAGTTTAACTGTGGTAAGAAATCGGCTTACTTAGTCCTAGAGACTAGGTGCCATCACGATACCTGAGGCGGGCTTTTGGGTCGTGACACCATTGGAGGGTATGAGACTAGAGTTGATCTTTTGTTGCTCGATATAGTTGATTTTGAGGTGATTTTGTGTATGGATTGGCTATCTCTGTACCATACTATTCTTGAATGTCATGCTAAGATTGTGAAGTTGGCTATGCCGGGGTTGTCGAGGTTAGAATGGATAGGTTCACCTGGTCACACTCCTAGTAGAGTGATTTCATTTTTGAAGACTCAACGGATGGTTGAGAAGGGATGTTTGGCGTATCTGCTTTCGTGAGAGACGGTAGTGCTGATGCTCATATTGCTTAGTCAGTTCCTTTAGTGAGGGACTTCCTAGATGTGTTTCATGGAGACTTTTCGGGCATGCCACCCGATAAGGATATTGATTTTTGTGTTGATCTAGTGCCGGACATTCAACCCATATCTATTTCACCATACTGCATGGCTCAAGCGGAGTTGAAGGAATTGATGATGGAAAAATTACAAGAATTCTAGATAAAGGTTTCATCAGGTCGAGCGTTTCACCTTAGGGTGCACAGGTATTATTTGTGAAGAAGAAAGATGGTTCTATGAGAATGTATATTGACTATAGGCAGTTGAATAAGGCTACCATCAAGAACAAGTCTCCACTACCGCGCGCTGATGATTTATTTGACCAGCTTCAGGGTGCGATGGTGTTCTCAAAGGTTAACTTGAGATTGGATTATCATTAGTTGAAGATCAACGCTTCGGACATTTCTCTTATGGCTTTCAGGACCCGTTTTGAGCGTTATGAATTCGTGGTGATCTCTTTTGGTCTAACTAATTCCTTAGCAGCTTTCATGCATTTGATAAATAATGTGTTCTAGCCTTATTTGGATTCCTGCATTATTATGTTCATTGATGATATATTGGTGTGGAGAGGAAGTCGTATGCTAAGTTCACCAAGCGTGAGTTTTAGTTGGGTTCAGTGGCATTTTTGGGCCACGTGGTGTCTAGTAATGGTATCAGGGTGGATTTGAAGAAGAGTGAGGCAGTCCAGAGTTGGTGTAGACCTTCTATCGGTACTGAGATAAGGAGTTTATTCAGGTTGGCTGAGTACTATCATTGGTTTATGGAGGTGCTATCATCCATTGCAGCTCCATTTATCAAGTTAACTCAAGTTAACTCAAAAGGGTGCTCCATTCAGATGGTCTGACGAGTGTGAGGAGGGCTTTGAGAAGCTCAAGACAACTGTGACTACGACTATAATTTTTGTTTTGCCTTCAGGATCGGGGTTGCATACTTTTTATGTGTGATGCATCGAGTGGTTTTCTTTGTTGTGTATTGATGCATGACAGTAAGGTGATTGCCTTTGCATAGCGCTAGTTGAAGTCTCACGAGAAGAATTATCTTGGATATGATTTAGAGTGGTCAACTATTATGGATGCGCTCAGGATTTGGAGCCATTATTTATATGGTGTGTCTTGTAAGGTTTATACAGATCATCAGAGTCTTCAACATTTGTTTAAACAGAAAGATTTGAATTTGAGGCAGTGGAGGTGGTTAGAGCTGTTGAAGGATTATGATAACACTATTTTGTACCATTCGGGGAAGGCTAATGAGGTAGCAGATGCTTTGAGTAGAAAGGTGGAGAGTATGGCAAGTTTGGAAATCATTCCAGCTGTGGAGAGACCATTATCTACGGATTATCAGGCATTGACCAATAGATTGGTAAGATTGGATATTTCTAAGCCGAGCAGAGTCTTTGCTTGTGTTATTTCATGGTCGTCTTTGTTTGAGCGCATTAAGGCTCTCCAGTATTATTATCCCCCTCCGTTTGTCCTTAGGGACACGATGCAAGGTGGTTCTAAGGAGATGACAATTTGCGATGATGGTGTATTGCGACTTTAGGGTCAAATTTTTGTTCCTAATGTCGATGTCTTTAGAAAGTTGATTCTTCACGAGGCTCATAATTCATGATATTCCATTCATCCATGTGCTACGAAGATGTATTGTAATTTGAAGCAGCATTATTGGTGGACAAGGATGAAGAAAAACAATGTTGGGCATGTTCACGGTGTTTGAATTGTCAGCAGGCCAAGTATGTGCACTAGTGACTGAGAGGTTTGCTTCATAAGATTGATATACAGGATTAGAAGTGGGAGCGCATTATAATGGACTTCGTGGTAGGTTTTCCACGAATTTTAAGGAAGTTTGATGCCATTTTGGGTCATTGTTGATGAGTTAACTTCGTCGGCACATTTATTTTGATTATGACTTCATGTATTTCAGAGAGGTTAACTCATATCTACATTATAGATATTGTTCTCCTGCATGGTGTACCTGTTTTTATCATCTTAGATCATGGCACCCTCTTTACATTGTATTTCTGGAGGGTTGTTCAGCATGAGTTGGGCACGCGGATGGAGTTAAGTATTGCATTTCACCTTCAGTCAAACTGGCAGTCCAAGTAGACCATTCAGATATTGGAGGATAGTTGAGAGCCTATGTTATAGATTTCAGAGGCCAGTGAAATAAGTTTCTACCTTTAGCAAAATTTACATACAACTACAGTTACCAGTCCAATATCGATATGGCTCCGTGCGAGGCCATATATGGGAGGTGATGTCGTTCTCTATTTGGTTTGAGCCTGGGGAGGCTAGGCTGTTGGGAACAGACTTGATTCATGATGCTTTGGATAAGGTGAATTGATTCTGGAGAGGCTTCGTACAACGCAGACCAGGTAGAATAGTTATGTTGAAAGGAAGGTTCATGATATGGCATTCATGGTGGGTAAGATGGTTCAACTCAAAGTTTGGCCTATGAAGGGCGAGATGAGGTTTGGGAAGAAGGGAAAGTTGAGCCCGAGGTATGTTGGTCCATTCAAGATCTTGGATTGAGTTGGTGAGGAAGCTTACGGACTTGCTTTGCCACCTAGCTTGTCGGGAGTGCATCCGCCGTTCTATGTCCCAATGCTTCCGAAGTATTATGAGGATCCGTCACATGCGTTGGATTTTAGCTCGGTGTACTTGAATGAGAATTGACTTATCTTGAAGAGCCAGTGACCATTTTGAATAGGCAGATTCGAAAGTTGAGGTTGAAAGATATTGCATCGGTCAAGGTTTAGATGAGAGTTGGGTTATGAGGAGGAGCCAATTGCCATTGTTGACATGTAGGTTCGCCAGTTGAGGTGTAAGAAGATTTCCGCGGAAAAGGTCCAGTGGAGAGGTTAACCAGCCGAAGAGGAGACTTGGGAGACCGAGGAGGACATGCGGGGCAGATATCCACACTTATTAAGCACTCTAGGTATGATTCTAGACCTGTTCGAGTACGAACGTATGTTTAAGAGGTGGAGAATGTAATGCTCCGACCAGTCTTTTTACTTTCTAGATCCCCGTTCCCCTATTTAAGACTCCCTGTATGTGCTTTTACGTTTTTATGACTTGCGGGGATGGTTGGTTCGGGTTTGGAAGTGTTCGAGTTGAAATCATAACATTTAGTTCCTTAATAGTGGCCTAAGACGATCAAGTTTGACTTGAGTCAACATTTTGAATTAACAATCTCAGAACTGCGATTTGATGATTCCAATATGTTTGTATGATCACCTTGGATAAGGGCGTGTGTTTGGATCGAGTTCGGGTTATCTGGGAGTGTTTCTGCACTTAATATTGACGGCGCATTAAAGGTTTTCAAGTTCTTTAAATTTATTTTGAAGTAGACTTTAGTGTAATCAAGGTCCGTTTGGGATTTTGAACCTAGTAATAAGTCTGTATGGTGATTTATGACTTGTATGCAAAATTTGGCGTCATTCCGAGTTGTCTAATATTGATTCGACGCGTTTAGAGCTAGTTGAAGAAGTTTGAAGTTCATAAGTTGATCATTTGGTTTTGGGGTGCAATTCTTAGTTTCGATGATGTTTTACATGTTCTAAGGGTTCGAGCAGGTCCGTATTATGTTTATGGACTTGTTGGTGCAGTTGGACGGGGTCCCGGGGGGCTCGGGTTAGTTTCAAACCACTTGTAGCTATGTTTGAAGTTGCTGATATGCTGGTTCTATTTTCCTTCTTCGCAGACACGAAGGTGCTTTCGCGTTTACGGAGAAGGACTTAGGGGACTGGCATTTTGCTCTTCGTGTTCGCGGTCAATAGGTTGTGTTCGCGTAGGATTAGGACATATAGCCTTTGCGTTCGCGTAGGAAGGTCCGCATTCGCGTAAAAGGGGGAGAGGGCTTGGGGGCGAGCGGGCCAATGCCCTTCACGTTCGTGATGAATGGCGGGACTGGACTTCGCGTTCGCGTGGGCCCTATCGTGATCGCGAAGAGGATTTTTCAGGGCCTTGGCAGTTTTGACTTCGTGATCGCGGAGGCATTTTCACGATCCTGAAGAAGGATTGTTAGGTAGTAGACTTGATTAAAAATGGGACTTTGGCTTATTTTGTTCATTTCTCTCAACTTGTGGCCGATGTTAGAGCTATTTGGAGAGGTTTTTTCATCTAGCACATTGAGGTAAGTAATCTCTACATAGTGCGAGTTTAATACATGGACTATGGGTAAATTTTAACATGTAAAATGTGAAAATTTTAGGATTTTGTTGAAAAACCTAAGTATTGATAAAAATGGGATTAGACACGAAAATGGCTATGGAATTGAGTAGAAATTGTATATTTATGTTCGTGAGGTTATGGGTAACATTCATTTACAAAACATTTCTGAATTCGGGCACATGGGCCTGGGGATGAATTTTAGAAACCTTCCAAATTGGGTTGGGTAATTATTCTAATAGTTAAATTATGAACTTTTGAGCATATATTGATTAGTTTGTCCAATCTTTGGCTAGTTTGGGATTTCTCGGCTCTGGTTTGAGGCTATTAGTGTAATTTGTGGATCGGGAAGAGGACTTGGAAATGAGTTGAGTCTCTTGCATAACCTTGTAAGAGGAAATTATCCTCGTACGTGTTTTATATAGTTATTTGTTAATAATTGTGGGCGTTATGTATGCACAATATAGCGAGAGTCCGTACGTAGCTAAAATCATGCTTATGTCCGCGTAGACTTAGGACTTTACCATGCATTACTTGTATTATCTGCACCCAACATGTTAGTTTAATTACTTGAATTTATAATTGATATTGGATAATGGAGTTTAAAAGACTGAGCTTCATTACTTTGAGTTTTGGTAGAATACTTGATTGTTAGGGAAATTATGCCTTCTTTGAGTATTATTCCTATGTAGTAGTTGTTGATCATAGTTTGTAGAGTTTCCTATATTCCTGTGGAGCTGGCCGAACGTCTCGGAAGTATATTAGATGGATCTATGATTCGCGTCGGTCGACCCTTGGCAGTGTACATACTATTCTGGATCAGGCCGTACGACCTCGGCATAAATTATGCGTGATATTGCTCGGGGTCCGATTATACTTGATAGTTCTTTTTTGATCTTAGTCATGAAAATTACTTGGTGGCTCTTATGTGTTAAATATTTGGCAAGTGATAGTTGGAGATTTTAAATTGACATTATGTTTAAGAATCATTATTTACCATTTCCTATTCCCCTGTTATTGTTGTATTTCATGCCTATTCATGATTCCAATACATTATTTATTGACCTCTAGTAAGTGTCATTGTCGACCCCTCGTCACTACCTCTTCGAGGTTAGACAAGATATTTACTGGGTACATATTGTTTATGTACTCGCGCTACACTCCTGCAATAATCGTACAGGATCTGAGGCAGATGCATTTGATGGCCAGTCAGGCACATATCCCTACTACCTGGAGGCTTAGTTATAAGCTACTTTCTATGCACCGTTCTGCAGCACCCGGAGTTTTCTTCTTGTTTTACTTACTTTTCTGTCTATCTTACTTTAGATAGTAGTATAGGAGGTTTTGTATATTCTACTAGTTTGCTCGTACACTTGTGACTCCAAATTTTGGAAAATTCTAGTAGATATTCTCGGTTCTTGTTTATTAATTTCACTACTTCACTCTTATGTTTATTTTATGCTTTATATTACTACGGTTACTTACTCTTTGTTTCATTATTAAATAAAATCAAAGACTTTAAAAATATTAAAATGTACAATTAAATAGATAGTTCATTGTTGGCTTACCTAGCGGCGACGTTGGATGCCATCACGGCGTATAGTGGGAATTGGGTCATTACATATTAAAACAACCTCAGATTCATGATTTGACTGTTCCAATAGGTTCAAGATATTATTTAGGATATAGGCGTATGTCCGGATTTGAATTTGAAGGTTCCTCGGATGTTTTGGTGCCATTTGTCTAAAGTTGGCAATTTGAAGGTTTGAAAAGTTCAAAAGTTTGACCGGAAGTTGAATTTGATTTTATCGATTTCAGATTATTGTTCCGGAACTTGGAATAGGTTAGTTTTTCTATTTGGGACTTGTGTACAAAGTTTTGTTATAATCCGCATTGGTTAGGCTTGAGTCGGATGCTTGGTTAAAGTTTTGAAGTTCATGAACTTAAGAGAAGTTCAACATGTGTTTTGGCTTTTGGTTCGATGATGTGATGTTATCGTATGTGTTTGGAGATATTTGGATAGCTCAGGGTAGTGTTTATGGACTTATTGGTACAATTGAACAAGGTCCTGGTGTGACGACCCGGTCAGTTGTCTCGTGGGTTACCACTCCGTCTTCCCCATTTTCTGTCTCATTAAATTGCGTTATCTGTGTTTTATGTAACCAAGTTGAGTAGTTGAGTCCGGAGTGAAATTGGTAAGAAATGAGACACTTAGTCTCTTTCAAGAAGGGTTAAATCGGAAAATTCAACCGGATGTTGACCTATGAGTTAGGAGGCTCGGATGTGAATTCCGATGATTCCATTAGTTTCAGGAGATGATTTATGACTTATAAGTGTGATCGGAATTGATTTCGGAGATCCCGTGTAGAATTAGGCTTGAATTGGCAAAGTTAGAATTTTGGCGATTTTCGGTTGATAGGCGAGATTTTGATCCGAGGGTCGGAATGGAATTCTGAAAGTTGCTGTAGCTTCGATATGTAATTTATGTCTTGTGTGCAAAATTTCAGGTCATTCAGACGTGGTTTGGTTGGGTTTAGATCAAAAGAGCGATTTAGAAGATTTTGAAATCCTTAGGCTTGAATCCAACGCGAATTTGGTGTTGAGAGGTTGTTTTGGGCGTTCCAATGGTTGGAACAAGTTTGAATAATGTTATGGGATATGTTGGCATGTTTGGTTGAGTTTTCGGAGGCCTCGGGTGAGTTTCGGGTGGTTAAACGGACTAATTCGTCGTTGGAAAAGAAAGTTGCAGAAAAACCAGATGCGAGAATGCGGACCGCATACCTCGCAATGAGATCGCAAACCCAAGCAGGTTCCTGGGCAAAGTTTAGGTTAGAAATGCGGTAGAAATGCGGACCGCATATCTAAATTGCGGACCACATATCCGACAACGAGACCGCAAACTGAGACAGTGAACTGAACAAAATGTAACGTCAAGAATGCGGCCGAAATGCGAAATGCAAACATGAAATGCGGACCGCATTTCACCATGCTGAGATCGCATACCAGGACAGAAACCTAGACAAATTCAATGTCGAAAATGCGTCCAAAATGCGGACCGTATACCTGTTATGTGATAGGTATGCGATCGCATATCGGGCCGGACAGGGGTATTTTGTCTCGATTTTTGACCCTTTATAAATAGAAATCAGTGCCCGTTTGCCATACCAAAGCCATTTTTCGTCACCCACGAAGAGAAACACCTCCAAACACCATAAAATCCCAGCAAGTCAACCTCAAAACTATATCCAAAAGAGATTTTCTTGGGTAAATTCTTAAATAAGGGGATTTGACCGTTCTAAACATATTTGGAGCTAGGGACTCAGATTGAAGCAAGTTTTGAAGCAATTCTTGGAGGGTTTCCAGAGAAACATCGGGGTAAGTGTTCCTAACTAAATTTTAGAGGAATTACCTGATTTTTTTCACTATTTTTAGCAATTAATTGATGATTTAAGTTGGGAAAAATTGTGGAAAACCCTAAGTTAGATTTAAGATTTGAAGGTCGATCTGATGTCGGAATTCGATAAATCTTGTACGGTTGAACTCGTGAGGAGATAAGGAACCCGAGGAGGTGAAAATTTCTGAATTTTGAGAAGTGGGCCCGGGGCTCGGGTTTTGCTAATTTCGGGAATTCTTAGTATTTTCGATTGTTTTTGCTTGGGCTTTGTCTTTGATTGTTTTCGCTTGGGCTTTGTCCCCATAGCATATTATGACGTATTTGTTCTGAATTTGGATAGATTCGACGCACGTGGAGGTCAATTCAAAGGGCAAAGGCGTCGCGGACTAAGGATTTAGCCGGTTTGAGGTGAGTAGTGATTGTAAATGATGTTATGAGGGTTTGAGACCTCGGATTGCACATCATAGTGCCATATTGAGTTGAGACACGCGCTCGATGATGAGCGTGGGGTTATTTACTACTGGAGATTGTGACTTGGTCCATCCCGATTGATGATTTTATTACATATTTGATTGGAATTGATTTGATATTATCATGATTTGGGATGATTGCCATATTTGGGCTTCGTGCCGGTTATGCAAACCCTTCAGGGGTAATTTATCACTGTTTACTCAATCATATTTGGGCTTCGTGCCGGTTATGTGAACCCTTCAGGGGTAATTTATCACTGTTTTCTAACTGATTTGATTCATTTCTTAAACTCAATTTTGAAAATTAAATGACTTTTCAACCGATGTAAATGGTATCGGGTGGCACGCCGCCACGGATATGATATAAATGGATCGGGTGGCACGCCGCCACGGATATGATATAAATGGATCGGGTGGCACGCTGCCACGGATATGATATAAATGGATCGGGTGGCACACCGCCACGGAATATGATAAATTGGATCGGGTGGCACGCCGCCACGAGATATTGCGCTTGGGCCGTAAAAAGCCCCTCCCGGATTCTGCACCCCCCACAGTGAGCGCAGGGTACCCATGGGAACGGGTGACATGCCGTCACAAAACATGATGTGGCCAGTCATGCTATTTTCTTTTACTTCATGTTATTGACTTGATTATTTACATGTTTACTGTTTCATTATGGATTGCTATATGCCTTATGTGTTTCCTTACTCTCAGATGTTATTTATAATTATTACTTACTGAGTTGGAAGTACTCACATTACTCCCTGCATCATGTGTGCAGATTCAGGCGTTACCGGTTCCGCTCCGAGGTATTGACTACTACTACTGTCAGGGCGGTGATTCAGAGATTACGAGGTAGCTGTTGGCGTCCGAAGCCCCGTATCTCTTTTACCTTGTTGTTTCCACTATTTTCAAATAGTTGTGTCAAAGATATTGTAATAGTAATATTATTATTAGTATTTTCATTAACTACTCATGACTTTGTGACACCCCGATTTGAGGGCTGTAGTAAGGATGGTTCGCTATTTTTCCGCTAATTTCTGCTATTAAGCCATACTTATGTTATTTTCGTGTCGCTAACTGTTTAAATCGAGGTTTAGTTTGGATTGGCTAGCCTTGTCTTCATGAGAGGCGTCATCACGACCGGGTTGGGATTTTGGGTCGTGACAAGTTGGTAGCAGAGCCTAGGTTACATAGGTCTCACGAGTCATAAGCGGATTTAGTAGAGTCTCGCGGATCGGTACGGAGACGTCTGTACTTATCTTCGAGAGGTTGCGGAACCTTTCTAGGAAAATACATATTCTTGAAATTCTTGTCGTGCAAACTTTTGGGTCCGGGCACTAAACTTCTGCTATCCTATTCTCTCACAGATGGTGAGGCGGCGATCTACCAGACGAGGTGGACGACCACCAGTGCCAACTACTGAGGCCACCGGAGGCCGTGGACACGGTCGTGGTCGTGGTAGAGGTAGAGCGGCAAGGGCAGCATCTGTTGATCCACCAACTGCCCCAGCTCAGGAACAGGCTCCAGCAGCACCAGATCAGGCACCAGCTGTGCCTACCGCTATTCCAGGACTTCAGGAGGCCTTGGCCCAGATCTTAACTGTTTGCACTGGCCTGGCTCAGGCAGTTTCAGCCAACACAGCGGCAACTACTTCACAGGCCGGGGGAGGCAGTCAGACTCTAGTTGCCCGTACACCTAAGCAGGTAGTGGAGGGACTTCAGATGCCGGGGGAACCTCCAGCCCAGCCAGTTGCACCAGCTCAGGAATTCAAAGTACCAGTTATGCCAGATGATGAGCAGCATCGCCTTGAGAGGTTTGGCAGACTCAAGCCTCCGTCATTCAGTGGTGCTGAGGGCGAGGATGCTCAAGGTTTCCTTGACAAGTGTCAGCGAATGCTCCGGAAAGCCGGGATTCTTGAGTCTAGTGGTGTGGCATTTACCACATTTCAGTTCACAGGAGCTGTCTTTAATTGGTGGGAGGCGTATGAGAGGCGTAGGCCGGTTGATGCAGCGCCCCTTACTTGGCAGCAGTTCTCCGCTCTTTTCTTGGAGAAGTATGTGCCGCAGTCCCGCAGAGAGGAGCTGCGTAGACAGTTTGAATGGCTGCTACAGGGGAAGATGACTGTGTCGCAATATGAGTCAAGATTTTCTGAGTTGGCTCGACATGCTGTCTGGATGGTTCCGACTGATCGTGAAAGGATCAGGAGGTTTGTGGATGGCCTTAACTATAATCTCCGTATTCTTATGTCCAGGGAGAGAGTATTGGATGCTACTTTCGAGGAAGTGGTTGATATAGCTCGCGAGATTGAGACGGTCGCCGTCAGGAGCGAGAGGAGATGGAGGCTAAGAGGCCTCGAGGATCGGATAGTTACAGTGGTACTCCTTCGAGAGGCCAGTTTCAGCAAGGTAGAGGTCATTCCTTCAGGCCTGCTCAGCCAGTTCGCCCAGGGTATAGTGGGGCATCTGCAGGTCGTGGTTATCATGGATTGCAGCAGGGCCAGTCATCACTCAGCGCCCTTCCAGCTCATACTCCGTCAGCCCAGGGTCCTTCTAGGCTGATTTCATTTGCTAGAGCACCAGTGAACTGTTATGAGTGTGGCGAGATGGGCCACGTGCGGAAGCATTGTCCTCATCGTGGTGCTAGATCAACCCAACAGAGGGGTCAACCCTCGACTTCTGATCCAGTTATTTTACCACCCGCCCAGCCAGTTAGGGGTGGAGGTCAGGCAGCCAGAGGTTGCCCCAGAGGGGGAGGACAAATAGGCGGTGGTCAGGCTCGATTCTACGCTATTCTAGGCAGGACAGATGCCAATGCTTCAGATGCCGTTATTGCAGGTATTGTTTCAGTCTGCCACAAAGATGCCTCTGTGTTATTTGATCCCGGTTCCACTTATTCATACGTGTCGTCATATTTTGCTCGTTATTTGCGTATGCCCCGGGAGTTTCTTGCTTTACCTGTTCATGTGTCTACTCCGGTGGGCGATACTGTTGTTGTGGACCGGTGTACCGGTCTCGTGTAGTAACTATTGGGGGTCTGGAGACCTGAGTGGATCTATTGCTACTAAGCATGATAGATTTTGATGTTATTTTGGACATGGATTGGCTATCTCCATGTCGTGCTATTTTAGACTGTCATGCTAAGACAGTTACTTTGGCTATGCCGGGTGTGCCGCGGATCGAGTGGCGTGGCGTGACTGATTATATTCCTAGTAGAGTGATATCATACTTGAAAGCCCAGCATATGGTTAGGAAGGTTTGCCTTGCATACCTAGCGTTTGTGAGGGATGTTGGAGCTGAGACTCCAAGCATCAATTCTGTTCCAGTTGTGCGGGATTTCCCGATGTATTTCCTGCAGACCTGCCGGGCATGCCACCGGACAGGGATATTAATTTTGGTATTGACCTGGTGCCGGGCACTCAGCCCATCTCTATTCCACCGTATCGTATGGCACCAGCAGAGTTGAAATAATTAAAGGAGCAACTTCAGGAACTCCTAGATAAGGGGTTCATTCGGCCTAGTGTGTCACCTTGGGGTGCACTGGTTCTGTTCATAAAGAAGAAGGATGGCACGATGAGAATGTGCATCAATTATAGGCAATTGAACAAGGTAACAATCAAGAACAAATATCCTTTGCCTCGCATCGATGATTTATTTGACCAGCTTCAGGGAGCACGAGTGTTCTCTAAGATTGATCTCCGTTCAGGATATCACCAGCTAAAGATCAGGGATGCAGATATTCTTAAGACTGATTTTGGGACTAGATATGGCCACTATGAGTTTCTTGTTATGTCTTTCGGGCTAACCAATGCCCCAACAACGTTCATGTAGTTAATGAACAATGTATTTCGGCCTTATCTGGATTTGTTTATGGTGGTATTCATTGATGATATTCTGGTGTACTCGCGTAATCAGGAAGAGCACGCAGAACATTTGCGAGTTGTATTACAGAGATTGAGGGAGGAGAAGCTTTATGCAAAATTCTCTAAGTGCGAGTTTTGGCTCAATTCAGTGGCTTTCTTGGGACACGTGGTGTCCAGCGAGGATATACAGGTTGATCCAAAGAAGATAGAGGCGGTCCAGAGTTGGCCTAAACCGTCCTCGGTCACAGAGATTCGTAGCTTTCTTGGGTTGGCAGGCTACTATCGCTGGTTTATTCAGGGTTTCCCATCATTACGTCGCCCTTGACCAAATTGACCCAGAAGAGTGTTCCATTTATATGGTCGGACAAGTGTGAGGGGAGCTTTTAGAAGCTCAAGACAGCCTTAACCACAGCTCCAGTATTGGCTCTACCATCAGCCTCAGGTTCGTATACCGTGTATTGTGATGCCTCAAGAATTGGGATCAGTTGTGTATTAATGCAGGAGGCTAGAGTTATTGCTTATGCTTCTCGTCAGTTGAAGCCTCATGAGAAGAACTACCCCGTGCAGGATTTGGGGCTGGCTGCCATAGTTCATGCTTTAAAGATTTGGAGGCACTACATTTATGGTGTATCTTGTGAACTGTTCACTGATCATCGTAGCCTTCAACACTTGTTCAAGTAGAAGGATCTAAATTTGAGGCAGCGACGATGGCTAGAATTGCTCAAGGATTACGATATTACTATACTATACCATCCGGGAAAGGCCAACGTGGTGGCCGATGCTTTGAGCCAAAAGGCAGTGAGCATGGGGAGCTTGGCATACATTCCAGTTGGAGAGATACCTCTCGCAGTCGATGTCCAGACCTTGGCCAATAGGTTTGTGAGATTGGACATCTCGGAATCCAATCGGGTATTGGCTTGCATGGTTTCTCGGTCTTCATTATACGATCGTCCCCATTTGCTTGTCCTTAAGGACAGAGTCCAGCATAATGATGCTAAAGATGTGACCATCAGCGATGATGGAGTGTTGAGGATGCAGGGCCGGATTTGTGTACCCAATGTGGATGCTCAGAGAGTTGATTCTGGAGGAGGCCCATAGCTCGTGGTATTCCATTCATCCAGGTGCCGCAAAGATGTATCAGGACTTGAAACAACATTATAGGTGGAGAAGGATGAAGAAACATATCATGGGGTTTGTAGCTCGGTGTCTCAACTGTCAACAAGTAAAATACGAACATTAGAGACCGAGTGGTTTGCTTCAGCAGATAGCTATTCCCGAGTGGAAAGAGCGGATCACTATGGACTTCGTTGTTGGAGTCCCACAGACTTTGAAGAAGTTCGATGCTATTTGGGTAATTGTAGATCGGCTGATCAAGTTCGCGCACTTCATTCCTGTGTGTACTACCTATTCTTCAGAACGGTTCGCAAGGATTTATATCCGAGAGATTGTCCGGCTGCATGGTGTTCCAGTTTCTATCATTTCAGATAGAGGTACTCAGTTCACTTCGCAGTTCTGGAAAGCCGTGCAGGGGGAGTTAGGTACTCAGGTGGAATTGAGCACAACATTTCATCCTCAGACGGATGGGCAGTCTGAACGCACCATTCAGATACTGGAGGACATGTTACGTGCATGTGTTATTGATTTCAGAGATTCATGGGATGAATTTCTAGGGCTTGCGGAGTTCTCTTATAACAATAGCTATCAGTCGAGCATTCAAATGGCTCCGTATGAGGCTCCGTATGGGAGACGGTGTAGATCTCCTGTTGGTTGGTTTGAGCCCGGCGAAGCTAGGCTATTGGGAACTGAATTGGTTCCGGATGCTTTAGAGAAGGTGAAAACTATCCTGGAGAGGCTCCGTACAGCACAATCGAGGCAAAAGAGTTATGCCGATAGGAAGGTTCGAGATGTGTCTTACATGGTTGGTGAGAAGGTCTTGCTCAAGGTTTCGCCCATGAATGGTGTTATGAGATTCGGGAAGAAAGGGAAATTAAGTCCTCGGTTCATTGGGACGTTTGAAGTAATTCGGAGAATCGGGGAGGTGGCTTATGAGCTTGCTTTGCCACCCAGTCTGTCGAGTGTTCACCCAGTATTTCATGTTTCTATGCTCCGGAAGTATATTGGGGACCCGTCTCATATTTTTGACTTCAGCATGATTCAGTTGGATGATAATTTGACCTATGAGGTGGAGCCAGTGGCAATTTTGGATAGTCAGGTTCGGAAGTTGAGGTCCAAGGAGATAGCTTCAGTGAAAGTTCAATGGAGAGGTCGTTCCGCGGAAGAGGCTACCTGGGAAACCGAGCAACAGATGCGGAGCAAATATCCTCACCTATTTGAGACTTCAGGTATGTTTCATGACTCGTTCGAGGACGAACGTTTGTTTAAGAGGGGGAGAATATGACGACCCGGTCAGTTGTCTCGTGGGTTACCACTCCGTCTTTGTTTAAGAGGGGGAGAATATACTGCTCCGGAAGTATATTGGGAACCTTTGTTTATGTTGCGTTATCTGTGTTTTACATAACCAAGTTGAGTAGTTGAGTCCGGAGTGAAATTGGTAAGAAATGAGACACTTAGTCTCTTTCAAGAAGGGTTAAATCGGAAAATTCAACCGGATGTTGACCTATGAGTTAGGAAGCTCGGATGCGATTAGTTTCGGGAGATGATTTATGACTTAGGAGTGTGATCGGTATTGGTTTCGGAGATCCCGTGTAGAATTAGGCTTGAATTGGCGATGTTAGAATTTTGGCAATTTCCGGTTGATAGGCGAGATTTTGATCCGAGGGTCGGAATGGAATTCTGAAAGTTGTTGTAGCTTCGATATGTAATTTATGACTTGTGTGCAAATTTTCAGGTCATTCGGATGTGGTTCTGGGTTTATATCAGAAGAGCGATTTAGAAGATTTTGCAATCCTTAGGCTTGAATCCAACGCGAATTTGGTGTTGAGAGGTTGTTTTTGGCGTTCTGATGGTTGGAACATGTTTGAATAATGTTATGGGATATGTTGGCATGTTTGGTTGAGTTTTCGGAGGCCTCGGGTGAGTTTTGGGTGGTTAAACAGACTAATTCGTCGTTGGAAAAGAAAGTTGCAGAAAAACCAGATGCGAGAATGCGGACCGCATATATCAAATGCGGACCGCATACCTCGCAATGAGATCGCAAACCCAGGCAGGTTCCTGGGCAAAGTTCAGGTCAGAAATACGGTAGAAATACGGACCGCATATCCGACAACGAGACCACAAACTGAGACAGTGAACTGAACAAAATGTAACATCAAGAATGCGGTCGAAATGCGAAACGCAAACATGAAATGCGGATCGCATTTCACCATGCTGAGATCGCATACCAGGACAGAAACCTGGACAAATTCAATGTCGAAAATGCGTCCAAAATGCGGACCGCATACCTGTTATGCGACAGGTATGTGATCGCATATTAGGCCGGACAGGGGTATTTTGTCTCGATTTTTGACCCCTTTATAAATAGCAATCAGTGCCCATTTGCCATACCAAAGACATTTTTCGTCACCCACGAAGAGAAACACCTCCAAACACCATAAAATCACAGCAAGTCAACCTCAAAACTATATCCAAAGGAGATTTTCTTGGGTAAATTCTTAACGAAGGGGATTTGACTGTTCTAAACATATTTGGAGCTAGGGAGCTCGGATTGAAGGAAGTTTTGAAGCAATTCTTGGAGGGTTTTCAAGAGAAATATCGGGGTAAGTGTTCCTAACTCAATTTTGGAGGAATTACCTCAGTTTATCACTGTTTTTAGCAATTAATTGATGATTTAAGTTGAGAAAAATTGTGGAAAATCCTAAGTTAGATTTAAGATTTGAAGGTCGATTCGATGTCGGAACTCGATAAATCTTGTATGGTTGAACTCGTGAGGAGATAAGGAACCCGATGAGGTAAAATTTTTTGAATTTCGAGAAGTGGGCCCGGGGCTCGGGTTTTGCTAATTTCGGGAATTCTTAGTATTTTCGATTGTTTTCGCTTGGACTTTGTCCCCATAGCATATTATGATGTATTTGTTCTGAATTTGGATAGATTCGACGCACGTGGAGGTCAATTCAAATGGCAAAGGCGTCGCGGGCTAAGGATTTAGCCGGTTTGAGGTGAGTAGTGATTGTAAATGATGTTATGAGGGTTTGAGACCCCGGATTGCACATTGTAGTGCCATATTGAGTTGAGACACGTGCTCGATGATGAGCGTGGGGTTGTTTACTGCTGGGGATTGTGACTTGGTCCATCCCGATTGATGATTTTACTACATATTTGATTGGACGGATTTGATATTATCATGATTTGGGCTGATTGCCATATTTGGGCTTCGTGCTGGTTATGCGAACCCTTCTGGGGTAATTTATCACTGTTTACTCAATCATATTTGGGCTTCGTGCCGGTTATGTGAACCTTTAGGGGTAATTTATCACTGTTTTCTAACTGATTTGATTCATTTCTTAAACTCAATTTTTAAAATTAAATGACTTTTCAAATGATGTAAATAGGATCGGGTGGCACGCCGCCACGGATATGATATAAATGGATCGGGTGGCACGCCGCCACGGATATGATATAAATGGATCGGGTGGCACGCTGCCACGGAATACGATAAATTGGATCGGGTGGCACGCCGTCACGAGATATTGCTCTTGGGCCGTAAAAAGCCCCTCCTGGAGTCTGCACCCCCCATAGTGAGCGCAGGGTACCCATGGGAACGGGTGACACGCCGTCACGAAACATGATGTGGCCAGTCATGCTATTTTCTTTTACTTCATGTTATTGACTTGATTATTTACATGTTTACTGTTTCGTTATGGATTGCTGTATGTCTTATGTGTTTCCTTACTCTCAGATGTTATTTATAATTATTACTCACTGAGGTGGAAATACTCACATTACTCCGTGCACCATGTGTGCATATTCAGGCGTTACCGGTTCCGCTCCGAGGTATTGACTACTACTACTGTCAGGGCGGTGATTCAGAGATTACGAGGTAGCTGTTGGCGTCCGCAGCCCCTTATCTCTTTTACCTTGTTGTTTCCACTATTTTCAAACAGTTAGTGCCAAAGATATTGTAATAGTAATATTATTATTAGTATTTTCATTAGCTGCTCATGACTTTGTGACACCCCGATTTGAGGGCTGTAGTCGGGATGGTTCGCTATTTTTTCGCTAATTTCTGCTATTAAATCATACTTATATTATTTTCGTGTGACTAATTGTTTAAATCGAGGTTTAGTTTGGATTGGCTAGCCTTGTCTTCATGAGAGGCGCCATCCCGACCGGGTTGGGATTTTGGGTCGTGACACCTGGGTGGCTCGGGTGAGTTTCGGACCACCAAGAGCATTCTTGGATTTGCAAACTTCCGGTGTCAGGTCTTTTTTCATCGCTGATGCTGGGTCCCGGACGCAGAGCATATTTTGAGCTGGTCATATTTCCTTCGTTGCATTCGCAATTTGGGGTCGTATTCACAGAGAGAGTTAGGAGCTGGGGGGTTGGCCCTCACATTCTCGAAGGCTTGGCCGCGTTCGTGTAGAGTTAGGCAGGATGTGCATTGCGATCGCGAGGGGACTACCACGTTCGCAAAGGGTTATTTCTAGGATGTTGCATTTTGTGCTTCGGGAACGCGAGACTTGCACTGCACACGCGAAAGGTACCCTTGGGCAGAACTTATAAGTGTCTTATTTTGGGATTTTTGCCATTCTTTGATATTTTTGAATGGAGAGGGGCAACCTTTGAAGGCGATTATCACACAAGGTGAGAGTTGTAAGTGATTTCTACTTGATTTGATATTATATCTTCTTTCCCCATAAATTATGGGTTTTGAAAGAGAAATTTGGGATTTGTTTTCTAGATTTTGGAAATTAAATTATTGAAATTTGAACCCCGATTTGAAGTTGGATTTGGATGAAACTTGTATATTTGGTCTCGTATTTGAATAGGTTGACACGATTTGTGAGTTATGTCTATTTTCGGGATGCGGGTCCGGGTTAAATATTTGATTGATTTTGTGTAATTGATTAAAGATTGAGCCTTTATGTTCCACTAATGTTTACTTTAGCATTATTTGTCACCACAGTGTGTTATTTCACTAGCTTTGAGTCGTTCGTTGGTCGATTCGTGAAGGAAGCATTTTTAGAGCATTGACTTGGCTCATTTGAGGTAAGTACCTTATCTAGCCTTAGTTTGAGGGTCTAGTTGCTTGAATTATTGATGTTTTCTATGTGCTAGGGGTGGCGTACATGCAAGGGGTCGAGCCCAGGTGCGTGTACCGAGTTTATCCATGTTCAAGGTAGTCTTTAGTCTATATTATGTCTTGTTTTTGATATTGTGATTCTTGCTATCATGTTTATTATTTTTGAATGACTACATAATCTAGTGAATTATGCTAGAGATCATGTGCAGGTTTGTTGTCTTGGTTGAACATGATACTTATTGTGGTGTGGCGTAACCGCCTAAATTGAGATATAATTGTAGACTTCGCACATGCATACACTTAGAATGATATTTTATTAGTCCAGGAGTATGTGATTTTATATCCTTTGACTGTATGCATATAATCTTGTATATGCTTTCTGTGTTATGGACTGGTTAGGAAAAAACTGAGTTGTCCGTGTGGGTTAAATTGACTATGGCACGTGAATTGTCTGTGTGGATGTGATGATTATGGCACGTGATTCGTCAGTGCAGTGTGTGGATAAGGATCGATCGCCTAGGGTCATTCTCACGTGTTTCTCCTTGATGACGTAAACACGATTGTGGAAAACTAGTCAGTGTTGTGTTCTTATGTATCATCTCTATATGAAAATTTCTTGGATGTATACATGATTTTACTGCCTATTTCCTCTATATGTTATCCCCAAAAATGTTTACATGCCTGTTTATGCATATATTCTCTATATGCAGCTCAAGTTGATAAAATGGTACACAGTGTATATTTTCTCTATATGTCTCTCTCCGTGTGACTTAACATGCCTATTTATGCATATCATCTCTATATGTTGAACTGTTATTCTACTGTGGAGCTGGTGCATATCTTCTCTATGTGCACCGTTGGTTGTATCTGCATTCATGCGTAGATTCTGGTATTGTTACTACATATTCTTATGTATTCATGAATTGTACATATTTATCATGTGAGTATCATTGGTAATTCATTCCATAGCCTCTCTAAGTTTAGTCATGATATTTGCTGAGTACACGGGGTTGTCACACTCATACTACATTATGCACTTAATTATGCAGATCGGGGTGTGGGACCTAGCTAAGAGTTGTGCTGGATTATTGTTGAGTCGCTAAGACATGATGTAGATCTACATTTTGATTACAGTCTTTGGCATCTCTTTCCATTTCTATTACTTATGTTGTTCAGACAACATTTTATATTATCAGATTTGTACACTTGTTGTAAAGCTCATGACTCTATATTACCAGTTTTGGGGGATTTATGTATTGACGCAATCTTTATTTATGATATTTGACTCTCAGACATTTATTGATTCTTTAATTTTTTATCTTGTGTCATTATTTGTTATGATTGGCTTACCTAGCAAGTGAATTAGGTGCCATCACAATCGGTAGTAGTTTTGGGTCGTGAAATTTTTATATTTTGAGCTTAAGCAAGGTCCTCGGAGGTTTATATACTTATTTGAATGTTTGGATGGGATCCTAAGGGGCTCGGACGAGTTTCACATTAGTTTGGGCTATGTTAGTAAGTCTTGGAGTTGCTGCTGCTGGAGTCATCACAATTGTGATGAGCTGCTCGCAAATGCGAGGTTTGCATTTGTCCATTTTACCTCGCATTTCATAAATCTAGGAAGGGAGGCCAGCTTTGCAATTGGAAAACTAGGATCGCATTTGTGATGCTCACAATTGTGAAGCGAGTGTTGCATTTGCGGCTTTTGTGGCTCATGCGCCCCTTTGCAATTGCGACCACAAGTTTGCATTTCCGAGCTGCGCAATTGCAAATAATAGTTCGTTAATGTTGTTGACGATCAATTTTGACCCTCTATTTTAAAATTAAATAATTTATACTTAATGATTTGCAATAAATGTGTTTCAAATATTTTCTAATCAATAATACTTATTTTTATACAAATATAACATAAATGGGTAATTAATAGTGTTAAATTAATAATTCGGTATTAAATGTTTGTAGAAAATATTACCTTCACTATTTTAGAATAATTAAAATAACCACTATATTTTGAAACACAAGTTTTACAATTAATTCAAATAAATTTTCCTTTGATTCTTAATTAACTCGCTTATTGTTAAAAATAATTTGAAATTAGTTTAATTTAGAAAATAAAGTATTTAATAAATAATTAGCTAATTACAATAATTACTGGTACATTTGATGATTATATTTTTTATCACGTTTAGTAGAATTAATTAAGTTTAATTTAAATTAATTTTAAAGGGTTAAAGATTAAATAGCCATAATTGCAATTACACAATTAAATACAAATTGGCTACTTGTTAAAAAAAAACCAGCACCAACAATTGGCCGAATCCTCCAACTTACCCAGTCCAAATGATCTCATCAGTCCCGGTTGGCATGTAGCCCATATTCCAAACTCACAAAACAAGCACAAACAAACCCGGGCTGTTGATCCAACTCATAAGCGATCCGTAATTAATTTTGGTTTTTCTCTTTTCTTTTAATTCTCGCCAAAGCCTTATCTCCACCGTTGAAATACATAGATCCAACGGCTATCTTTTTTCATGATAAAAATCGTTTATGTCATGATTTATCAGGGTCGTTGATCTAATGATTCAACGGCCCTAATTTCTTCTACAAAGATCTACAATGCAACACAGCAGGAGTTGGAGTAGGTAATGGGTCACCTAATGAAGCTAGAACCACAGAGGGTGCAAGTGGAAAAGCTACAGGGAAGGAGAAAAGCAATGAAACAGTAAACCTTAGCACAACTGGGCATGTTTCTTCTACATTTGCAGCTCAAGCAATGGATGAATATGGGGTAGGACCTGTTCACAATACTCCTACAAGGGTCTTAGATAATACAGTAAGGTAAGGACATCAAACAGTTACTGATAAGGCTGTTGATCCCAATGGAATAGTAAATTCTGCACTTGCTTCTACGACCTACTTTAGGGTCTATTTATGAGCGTCAATTCAGGGCTATTCTTGAGGCTGTTGGTGATAAGGAGTAGAATAAACAAGTGTTGGAGGTTACAAACAATGATCAGATGGGGCAAGAAATTGTACCAAAGACTACAGGAGGCATTGAGCCAATGCCAATGGCTTGTGCTTCAGGAATTGGGCAGCCTTTACTAATTCAGCTTAATATACTTCTGAAGAATCCAATTCAGATATTACATGACATTATCACACATAATGTCACACCATTGGACATGCAGACTGCAATGATGGATCAGATGCAAGTTGAGGAACAAGGTGATGATGAATCCACCACAGGAAATTTTAAGGCAATAGCTAGTGAGACAGATTTATCACCTAGAGCTCAAGCTAAGGGTGGAAAGAAAGGCAAGAAAAATAGAATAAAGAAGCACTAAAACCTACAGGAATCTTGCCCAAGAGGGCAGTCTCACAAATTAAATGATGACCAAGAAGTAGGCCTTTTAGAGGGTGATCAACATGAAAAGGGAACATGGTTTCTTTGTCATTGCTCTTATGGAACCATTTCAGAATTCAAGGAATATTCAGAGGTACAAGAGAAGACTCAACATGGAAGCTGCATTATCAAACATCAATGGGAAGATTTGGTTGTTTATTAATGCTTTAGTGGTGTGGGAACTAGTTATGGATACTAAGCAGCAGGTGACAATCAAGACATATCATAAAGACATTGGCCAGTAGATCATGTGTACATTTGTATATGCTAAATGTTCTGCCCTAGAAAGACTGGAACTGTGAGATAACATCTACTACTTAGCAAGTGATATGGAGATGCCATCACTGGTATGAGGAGCTTTTAATATTGTATTGCATGAAGATAAGAAGATTGGTGGTCTACAGTGCATCTAACTGAGTATGAAGATTTTGCATTTTGTGTTAACTCAAGAGGACTGTTTGATCTAGGATATAAAGGTAGCCCTTTCACTTAGTGGAATGGAAGATCTAATGCTGAATGCATATTCAAAAGACTAGACAAGATCTTTGTCAACTTGCCATTTCTAACTGTTTTCCCAACAATTGAAGTGGAACATCATTTCAGAATAAGATATGATCATGCTCCTTTGTTGATGAGTTGTGGTGAACAAGCATCACAGTTTGTCAAACCATTTAAGTTCTTGAACTTACGGACTAAACATGAGACCTTTAAAGAGGTTTGTGAGGGAGAACTGGTTGGCAGACTTCATAGGTGATCCTTTCATGTTTAAGTAGAAATTGAAGAGAGTGAAGATTGCTTTATCTAAATTGAGCAAGGAAACATATGGAGACATTTTTAAGCAGCTTGCAATTAGGGAAGACATAGTAAGGGTGAAGGAGATGTTGTTTTAATAGCAGCCAACTGTAGGGAACATAATTGTGCTTCAAAAGGCTCAAGCTAAATTGAAGATGTATCTAAACACTGAAGATACTAGAAGCAAAATGATGGAATGGCATGGTTTAAAGAAGGAGATAGGAACATTATATTCTTTCACAATCATGTGAATGGCAAGAGGCAGAAATTACAATTGAAAAGGATACAAAATAGTGATGGTGATTGGATTGAAAATCGTAAAGATATGGATAAGGTTGCTGCTGTGTTTTATGAGAAACAATTTACACAAGAGAAAGACCTTACTGATTTCTCTTTGCTTTCAAATGTGCATGACATGGTTATGATGGAGCAAAACCTGGAGTTGTGTAGATATCCTAACATAGAAGAAGTTAAGCATGTCGTTTTTGCACTTAGTGGGAACAGTGCTAGTGGTCCTGATGGATTCACTGGTACATTTTATCAATAATACAGGGAGATCATTGGTAATGACATTCATTCTATGATGTTGCACATCTATGGGGGAGTAGCTCTGCCTAAGTCCATCACACACACTAACTTGGTGCTACTACCAAAGAAGCCACTAGTTCAAACCTTCTCAGATTTGAGCCCAATAACTTTTCATCAATAAGGTGATTTCTAAGGTACTTCATGGTAGATTTGGAGTAGTTCTTGGCTTCATTGATTTCATCCAATTAGTCAAGCTTTATGAAAGGTGAACACAAGAGATTATGACTGATATTAGATTGAGGGCCAAATCTGCAAATGTTGATATTAAACTGGACATGACAAAGGCATATAATAGGGTTTCCTGGAAGTATTTGATGCATGTGTTGAGGAAGATAGGATTTGTTGAACATTTTATCAACATTATCTGGAGTCTATTGTCAAACAACTAGTATTCAGTCTTGATGAATGGGCAAGTGTACTTGATTTTTTAAGTCTAGTAGAGGGGTGAAATAAGGAGATCCATTGTCTCCTACCTTATTCATTCTTTCAGCTGAGGTTTTATCTAGATCATTGAACAAACTGTTTGATGACAAATCTTTTGTAAGCTTTGGGATGCCAAAGTGGACTAACCCTTTGAATCACCTTGCATATGCTGATGATACTATCATATTTGCATCAGCTCATTCAAAGTCATTGAAGAAGATTATGGCAATGTTGTGTGGGTGTGAAACGATCTCAGGTCAGCTTATTGACAAGAGTAAAAGTTCCTATTATATGCATGCTAGGGCGTCCAATGCCTTGTTTCAAATAGTGGAGGATATCACAGGCTTCTCTAAAGGTGCATTCCCTTTTACAGACTTAAGGTGTTCAATATAATATACGAGAAGAAGGAAGGAATATTATGATGATCTTATTAATAAGGTAATGGCCAAGCTAAACTCATGGAACGGGAAATTACTATCTTATGGAGGCAAGGCAACACTGATCAGTAATGTACTTCAAAGTATGTCTATTCACATGCTACCAATACTTGATCCACCTAAAAACATTATAAACATTTGCATAAGCTATTTGCAAGGTTATTTTGGAGTACAAAGGAGGAATGGAGACGTAGACATTGGTCTTCATGGTAGAAATTGTGTCTTCCAAAAGAGGAAGGAGGGCTAGGTTTCAGATCATTGTTTGATGTCTCCAAAGCACTATTTGCAAAGCTGTGGTGGAGATTTAGAACCACAAAGTCTTTGTGGTCAAATTTTATGTGGATAAATACTGCAAGAAGAAGTTGCCTACAGTTGTATAGTTTAGGGAGGGATCACATATTTGGATACAAATGCTTAATTCTAAACAAGAGGTGAAACATGAGATTGGTGGGAGATGAAGAGTAGTAACACTGATGTTTGGCATGAAAATTGGATAGTATTAGGGGCATTGTATCATCTAGTACCTCCTGATTTTAACATCAATGAAGAGCTACAAGAAGTGGTAGAACTGAGGCAAGAAGATGGATGGAATGAGATGTTTCTTGATCAATCCTTTCTAGAAGACATTGCGGATCATATCGAGCAATAAGTGTAGTTTGATGGAAGTGAAGGGTACTGGGATAGGCCCTAGGTAGAAACCTACTTCATCAGGCACCTTTACTGTGAGCAATACTTGGCACATTGTGCGGCACAGGGCAAACCCTAATCCAGAGTTCAAGCACATATCATTCAAGATATTATTCTTCATTTGGAGGTTATGGAGGTTCAAATTAGCTACTGATGACATTTGGAGAAGGCAAGCATACATATATATGTCCAGATATTGATGTTGTCAATCTCCACTGGAGGAATCCTTTGATCAGTTTTTCTTGACATGAACTAAAGCAACTGGGTGTGGAGGACCTTTTTAAATGCAGCCGGGATCAATGGGCAATTGGTGCAGGATCATCGAGTGATTAGAGCATGGTGGAATGCAGCTTATTGTCCAAAATTGAATCCATTGTATAAGGCAGTACCAACAATTGTTACTTGGGAGTTGTGGAAGATGAGAAACACAAACAGGAATGAGGGATCAGTATCAGTTAATAGGGTCATTCGTGAGATCAACAAGACACTGCATTTCTTGGCTAAGGCCAGGTATAGTTGGCTGTCTAATATACCTTATATTTGGCAAGATATGATCAAGTTTTTTGACAAATACAGGCCAGTCATTGTTACAAAAGGAGTCACCTAGCAATTCCCAGATCTTGATGGTGTAAGTGTAATAAAGATGGAGAATCAAAAGGCAATCTAATACCTAGTTCTATAGGTGATTCGGTGTATGTTAGGGCATAATTACTGGAGGATACAATAAACATTGTAGCTGAAGCTAAGGCAATAAAGGATGGACTGTCCTTTTGTGTGAACCATGATTTACATCCTCTTATACTGGAGACAAACTCACTTGTGATGAAGATGATCATGGATGGAGAATGGGATTCACTTTGGTGCATAGTGCCTGAGGTCAAAAGAATCAAGGAGATACAGGAGAACTGTAGTGTGATATTCCAGCATGTGTTAAGGGAAGGCAACACTATGGCAGATGTTTTTGCTAATCTTGTGTTTTCTTTTGTAGGTACAATCAGACAGTTGGTTAAATCTAGGTACATAAGGCATTCAGCCGTATGCGCCTCTAGGAGTTCTCAGGCAGTTTGGTCATATCCAGGATGTATCCTTCTGGTTGAGGACAACTCTTTATGAAGACAACTACAACGGACAAATCCCGACCCCAAAGGTGAGGAGACTTCAAAATGAGTGGAATGACTTGTTCATGATACCGATGGGTCAGATTTCTTGGGGTACTTCAAAATATTTTGTGTGAATCAATGAGGATGATGGACTGGCTCGAGCGAGTAGAGAAAGAGTGGTTGAACTAGAAGATGCAACAGCAAACCTAGAAATATATCACGAGAATTTTCCTCATTCTCTCGTTACCACTGCCATGCATCAAAGAAGTGGTTGTAGGGTCGGTTGACCACATGTTGCCATTTTCGGAGGATGATGACCAAGTTATCGAGTATATACAGATTGAATTGGAAACATAACCAGAAGAAGATTTAGAAGAAGAGCCTGAATACAACAACGACGAGGAAGAAGAAGAATTTGAGGAAAACCTTAAGGAGGAGCCTGAGGAAGAAGACTTGGGAGATGACTCCGGGTATAACTATTTGTGGCTTGTTGATTTCCCTCAATCTTACACCCTTTATCTTGTACCCCTTTCATTTCCCTACAGGCAAGCCTGTGAGCCCATCTAACCTGTGGATGTTGGAAAAACAATGTTATAACCATCGCTCCTGCCTATTGTAATCCAAATATTATTAATGAAAAGCCAAAAATTGCTTCGAATCTAAACATGTCAAAATATGATTGTTTGTCAAACCTTTGCGGTATAGGCCTACCTCCAGCAAAGAGAGATCCATAGCATATTAGGCAACACTCTTACTTGAATACGTGAACTAACTGTTCTATGTGTTTATATTTTTGCAATAACTAAAACTAACTTCTTCTCTTTTTCCTCTTTATTTTCGCATTACATTATTATTATTCGCCAAAACAGAAGTTAGTTTTTGCTGTTACAAAAAACTGGCTCTACTATACAACCTGAGATCAAAAGTAAAGATGTCTGCAACTAACGACCTGCCCACAAACACTCTGGTAATTGTCGACAACCTAGGGCAATCGGGGGGAAAGAATGATACTCGAAATGATGAGCACATTGCTATTCAGGAACTAGCGCACTTGGCCGTGAAGATGATTCAGCAACCACCGGTCTTCCCTTCATTCGACTCAATCCTGCTCACTTCTCTCCAACAACCTGACAAGCAAACAACACCTCAACCACAGTCACTAGAAATCCCACAACCTAGGTTGTACCACCAGTAACCCCCGCAAACCCACCAAATCCTCCTATACATACCCCTTATGTCCCGAATTACATCCAGCCACCACAAAACCCACCAGTACGACTAACTCATTTCACACCCCTCCTTGTGGTAACGTCACTTTTGCTAACAATCAGACCCAACACATACCTGCGGCACACACCGCTACACACGAGCTGTATATTCTACCGAAATATGCCACCTCAGAACCTACCTTCACAGTGCCTGTCAAGGTCAGAGTGCCAAATGAGATCGATCAATATGATGAGATGGAGAGGGAAGCAAAGTACAAAGAGGAAGCGTCAGTATAAGAATAGTCGTGAGCTTTGAGAAAACAAACAAAAAATTCCAGGTTGCTAGAGGGAGCGAAATCTTTGATTAGGAAGACTAGTGTATGCATCCCTATGTAGACGTACCCATAGGTGTTTGACCCAAAATTTAGATCTAGGTTTAAATAATTAGATTTTCTTAATAAAAAAGGGTTAATCTTGGGTATCCGCTAGGTTATTCAACTAGTTCCATGGCAAAATATCCCAAGGGCTGTGGTAACAGTGATGAACATATAATAATAAACAAAACTCAATGAGCCTTTGAATATTCGGATTCTCCTTGGATCGTGGGAGAAAAGCTAGACAGGGATCTCAAGAAAAAGGTATTTTTTGTATGTATGTAATAAAACAAAAATCTCTAGAGAATGTCAAAGTATTCTTTTACAAATGAATGTTCAATCCCCCTCTATAACTATCTCTCTTTCTATTTATAAGGGGCTATGTGCCATAAGACCCTAATAGTACATATTCACAGAATATCCACAAGAATATTCTCTTTAAATTCTTATTCCTAAAACTAGGGGTCATTACTCCGTTTAAGGATAATGCTTGTCCTCGACCTCGTTCTTTTTTGACTCCTCGACATTACCTTCGTCATTTGTCAAACTCATGTCGATGGTGCATGGTAACCTTTGAATGTTCTCCTAATGTTAACTTGGCTCAAACCTAACGAGGTTAATTTTGGCCCATACAATTGGTCCGTCTGCTATTGAGGTCTTCTTCACGGTTGAGTTTAATGAGCGGACAATGTCGTTCATGGTAATCTTCGTGGTTGAGCTCGCTGAACAGATGACGTGGGTCATGGTCGTTGTAATGAGTAGGCGATGTGGCCTTCCGTGGGCCGCACTTTCAAATCCCTTAAATTTTTTGGGTGATTTGTGGGAACCATCTAGTCTAAGAGTGGGAGTGACGTCATGCGTCATGTGTCATGATGATGCTTGTTCCCGATGCATTGCATTAATTTGCACGTAACATTTGATTGGATCCGTTGTTTCGATTCTGGTGCCAATTATGATGAGCCGTTTTGGGGTTGGTACCCGTTATAACAAATAGTTTCGAATTTGGTGCCTCAATCTCTATAAATAGGGATGACCAAACCTGAATTTAAAAATTTTATTCTTCTAAACTTTGGGACTTCAAACTTCCTCTCTGAACCTCATTTTTCTGCTTTGTTGCTCTATACCACATTGCGAATTCTCTTCCTAGTATTCTTCTTCACTTTCTCATAATTATGTCGATTTACCATCTGATGCTGGTGAAGGGAGTCATGCCGTTCCATTGGCAGTTTTGTTCCCTGCTCACAGGGAGAATGCTGCTGCCACCAAAGAGGATGAAAGTTTTCCATTGGTGGAGGAGATCATCCCCTGCAACCCTGAAGCCTAGTCTGGTTTCCAACGATCACCGGACACGGTGCCAGGAAAATTCATTTAGACAATGGCTCCCAAATAGTTTGCTAAATTAAAACCAAGTTTGGCCTCCCCAACCATATCGAACTGATCCCCGCTGAGGGGGACGAAGTACACGTTCACCGCCGGGGGTACTGTGCTCTACACTTACCAATTCAGTATCGGTTACTCATTTCCTCTTCTCCCCGTGATGAGTTTTGCCGCCACTATGGCGTTTGCCCAGCTCAGCTCGCCCCTCACATTTACAAGGTCACCAAGATGTTGACCAAATTTGCTGAGCTCGCGGAGACGAGGTGGAAGTGCGGCATTTGGTGCACCTGTTCGCCCCTAGCTTCCATAGAGGGATGACGTTGAACCTTCATCACTGTGGAGGCAAATGCTTGGTGGTGACGATGGACGAAAAGGTCAGCCACCAATTCTGGCTTGATCTCTTTACGTAAGAATTGAGGACATTGTGGCTAACGTCGACGGATTCCCTGAGGCTTGGAATTATTGACATAAGTGTCCAGGTTACTTTCATTTTTACCTTTTGAATATCTTCGGCTATTTCCGTACGCATCGCCGACTAGGTCGGGCAGATTCTCCCTCATGCCGCAGGGATTCATGACTAATCGAGCATCTTTAAGAAGTTCATAGCGGCTCTCCATTCCGTAGATAACTTCTCTTTTCGGCCGTGATCGTTTCTTCTCTTTGTTGTATGTGTGCTTACTTTGTTAACTTTAATGTTTCTTCCTTTCAGAGGTCCAGTTAGGGGGTCTTCCCGAAGGAGCAGGGCGCCTTTGCCCTCTTTTAGGAGAATGGCTGCTACGCCTTCGATTTCTGCCACTGTCGTGACAACTAAGCATTTTGTACTAGCCCCCGTCCTGATTGCTACGGCCATTGAATCTACGCCCATCCCAACTACTGCTTCCGCTCCTCAACTATTCACGCTAGTCAATGAGGATGATGAAGTCTCCCCCAGTGATGGGCATCTAAGGCCTTGTTAGAGGAGAGCCGTAGACGCCGAGGGGGAGATCCTGGTGGCTGTTGATTCGTTGGAGGGCGACTTTGTTCTTCGAGAGACGACAACAATACATATTGAAGCATTTACTGGGCCTAGCTCCGAGGTCCCACAACTAAAAAAGGCGGACATGGACCACTGGTGCGTCCTAAGGGGGAGACGATC
>MCJB01050436.1:37623-48383 GCA_002018475.1 Nicotiana obtusifolia
CACTTGATGGCGGCCTCACACTTTCAAGACAAGAGGAGGCTTCATCCTCCTAGGCGGCAATGGATATTTCTTAGCCAGCTGGTGACAGAGGGAAAGCCGTCGCCGTGGAGGGTGATGAGTCGTGTTCCGACATTGACCTAGTCGATATAAGGATGATCGATGAGGGGCTCACCCAATTCGAGGTGAGGCTGGAGGGAGGTTCTAGGACCATTACGATCCCATGGATCGTGATTTTCTCTTAAATACCGAGGAGGTAGTGCCTGCTCTCAGTCCTCTCAGTTCTGACGTCGAGGGTGAGACTCTCAAGAAGATAACCGATAGTACTTTGTCGAATAGTATCGGCAGTCTCGCCATCAGGTTAAGCACGACTATTATACGCCCTTTTCCTTATGCCTCAGATTATTTTTAAGTTCTAACCTCTTTTCTTTCATTTGCAAATGGTCATTTTGGAAATTGAGAGAGCTCAGAGGGAGAAAAGGTGTAAAGAAATTTTTGTGAAGATAAAAGGAAAGTATAAGGAGTACCATGGGAAGTACTGGGATCTAAAATGTCGGCTTCGTGATGGAGGCGATGTGCTAGCGTTGAGAGATGAGTTTAAGAAGGACGAGGACCTGATGGCGGCCGTGAAAACGTTCAGCGTCCTCGACGGAATGTTGAGGAGCAAGGAAGAGGACTTGAACTCAGTAAGCGTGTGGAGGCCTAGTGTAGCGACCTTTAAGCTCAGGTAGTTCAACTGCAAGGCCAGTTAGATGAGTGCCAATTCTAGATAGAGGCTCTTAGGGGTGAGATTGCTAAGAAGCAGGAAGAGCTTGAGTAGGCGGAGTCTTCTCGAATGGATGCTCGGAGGAAGGTGGACATCCTTGAGCTGGCGAACAAAACTCTGTGTGCTGAGCGGGAAAATGATCAGTCGATGGCGAGGGCTAAGGAGGACTGTCTTGAGGAGAGGTTCGGGGAGCTGGACAAGGAAAACTCTGAGTTGCATGATCAAGTTGCTTCTCTGGAGGTTGAGAAGGCCCAACTACTTGTGCGGCCCACTTCGTCCAAAGCTTTCGAGTATCCTAACATTCCTTGGGAGCTATACTAGGAGTGGGCTGATGCTCGGCTAGACGTGCTCCGCAACATGTGTGTAGTGGGCACTATTTTTGAAGTGGCTCTCGAGGATGCCCGAGATGGCTTGCTCAGCTCGGCTTGCTTGTGATTATGATCTTGCTATGCCTCACCCTAGTGAGAATGATGAAGAAGAGGGCGTGGATCGATTTCGACGACGATGCCTAATATGATTCTGCTTAACCTTAGGGCGAGAATGGAGGAGATGCTGGAGGTCGAGATGGTGATGGCCATTAGTTTATGTTTCAACTTGTATATATTTTTTTGTTGGCATGTCTTTTTGTTGGTATGATTCTGGTATGTTTCTTGTTTTACATGTCTTTTTCATTTTGGGTTTTGTTCTGTACTTGTGTTTTGTTTTTGTACTCATGAAGTCGTCCTTTAAGCGATTGTGGCCCTTTGGCCGAACAACTGTAGGCCTTATTGGCCTTTTGTTTACACAAGTTGAATATGTCTCTTAATCTAGATGTGGCCACAGGCCGATAGGTATGTTTCAAGTTCGTCAAACTTGGTCGTTCATTGAGTCGTGCCCGAGGGACGATAGGTGTTGTGCGAACTTTTGTCAAATTTAACCATTTATTGAATCGTGGACAAGGGCTGGTAGGTGTTGTTCGAACTTGGTCTAATTTAACCGTTTATTAAATCATGGCCGAGGGCCGATAGGTGTTGTTTTAACTTGGTTGAATTTAACTGTTTGTTGAATCGTGGGTGAGGGTCGATAGGTGTTGTTTGAACTCTGTCGAATTTAACTATTTATTGAATCGTGGCCAAGTGATAATAGGTGTTGTTCGAGCATGGTCGAACTTAACCATTTATTGAATCGTGGCCGAGGGCCAATAGGTTTTGTTCAAACTTGATCGAATTTCACTGTTTGTTGAATCGTGGCCGAGGACCGATAGGTGTTGTTCTAGCTTGGTCGAACTTAACCTTTCGTTATGTTGTGGCCGAAGGCCGGTAGGTGCTATTCGAACTTGGTCGAACTTAACCTTTCGATAAGTTGTGGCCAAGTGCTAGTAGGTATTATTCGAACATGGTCGAATTCAACCTTTTGTTAGAGCAGATTCGATAAGCATGAATTTCTATTACTTTGACGTTTTGCTCAGACTACATCGTTTTTACCTTGGGCAACTTTTGGAGAAAGTTACAAGTTTTGGGTGTTGGTTGGCGTTGCAGTCCTAGTCCAGTATATACGGTCCCTTCATCGTTCGACTTGGAGAATCTTGACGAGTCGGGCAATGAAAGAAAATCAGCCTGTTCCCGTACACTCTGACTCGAAGTGCCCCCACTCGTCGCCTCGTTACAAACCTCCTTGAGAAAACCCTATTGGGACAAAACTCAAGCGAAGGAAAAAAGAGTACGGCTTGGGAAGTGTTTCTTATTTTCTAGAAGTTGAAGTATTTGAGGTGGTTGATATCCAATCGTTTGGTAGTTGGTTTCCTTCCAATGTCTCTAGTGGGAATGGACCCTTGTTCGCTTTGCCTATAATTTTGTATGGCCCGTTCCAGTTGGTTCCCAAGTTGTCTTCTCGTGGATCCCTATTTGCTTGGGTTTTAGCTTTGAGTATGTAGTCCCCGATCTTGAGCGGTTGGACTTTTGCATTTTTGTTGTAGTAACGTTCAGCCTGTTGTTTTTGGGCGACCATCCTTATGTATGCCATATCTCTTCGTTCTTCGACCTCCTTAAGCTCTTGTCTCCTACTCTCGTTGTTGATTGTGCCGCTTTCATGGGAGTACCTTAGACTGGGTTCTCCGACCTCGACTGGTATAACTGCTTCTGTTCCGTAGACTAAAGAATAGGGCATCTCTCCTATGCTCATCTCCGGGGTGGTTCTGAGCGCCCTTAATACTTCTGGGAGTATTTCCGGCCATGGTCCCTTGATTTCTTCAAGTTTCTTCCTCATGATATTATATGGACTTGTTGGAGGATTCAACTTGCCCGTTGCCCTGCTGGGTGATAAGGAGTTGAAAGTATCCTCGTAACGTGCCATTTCTTGAAGAATTGAGTTGTTTTCTTTCCCGTGAATTGGGGCCCGTTATCGCAGCTTATTTCTTTGGATAGGCCGAATCGGTAGCTGATATTTTTCCATATGAAGGCGATTACCTCTTGTTCGCGCACTTGGGTGAATGCTCCTGCTTCCACCTATTTAGAGAAATAGTAAGTTAAAACTAAAAGAAATCGTAAATTACCTTGCCCCGCCAGGAGTGGACCCATGATGTCCATTCCCCACTTCATAATTGGCCATGGAGAGATGACCGAATGAAGGTGTTAGCCTGTTTGGTGGATTATTGGTGTGTATTTCCAACATTAACGAATTCCGAGGCGTCATTCTTCATGGTGGGCCAATAGTACCCAGCCCGTATGAGGCACCTGACGAGTGTTCGATCACCGGAGTGAGCGCCGCAATGGCCTTCATGGACTTCCTCGATAACACGTTGGGTTTGGTTTGGGCCTAATCCTTTTTCCAAAGGAGCGCCATACTTTCCCTTGTATAAGTCATTATGAAGGAGGCTGTATCTGGCCGCTTGCATTCTTAGTTTCTTAGCATCCTTTTTGTCGTTTGGGAGGATGCCATCCTACAAGTACGTAATAATACAATTGCACCAGTCCTAAGTTATACTTATAGATTTTACCTCGATTTGGTCTAGTGATAAGTTGAGGCGACGAAGTACGCTTTTATCCGCAGTTGTGATGATTCTGGTGACGTCGGCCAACTTGGCGAGGCCATCTGCTTCGATGTTCTGACCTCGTGGGATCTGGTCGAGCTGGCATTCGTCAAAATTTTACAACAACTTATAGATCTCGGGTTGATATTTTTGCAACCTGGGTTCTTTAATTTGGAAATCCCTTGTAACTTGGTTGACCACGAGATGAGAATCACAGCGGAGTTTCAGCGGCTTTTCCCTATTTTTGAGTGCTAGCCTGAACCCTGCGATTACGGCTTCATACTCGGTCTCGTTGTTAGTCATGTCAAGCCATCTTATGTACTGGAGAATTACTTCATCGGTAGGGACCTCGAGTACGAGTCCCAGTCCAGATCCAAAAGCATTGGATACGTCGTCGGTGTACAGTACCCGGAGGTCTTGTGTTTTAAGAGAAGCTTGAACGGCTTCCTTCTCGTTCTCGGGCATTACTTTTGCGCTAAATTTTGTGACGCCGTCAGGGAAAACTTGCAACTTTTTGCTGTTCGAGGCTAATACGTGATGTCGTGCTCACTTAGCTCAATGGCCCATTTGGCCAGCCTCCCCGACGACTCGAGTTTTAGCAAAGTGCTTCTTAAAGGGAAAGTGGTAACGACCGAGATAGGGTAGCACTGGAAATATTTTCTAAGCTTTTGTGAAGCTACGGCCAATACCAGGGCCAATTTATCAAAGTGTGGGTACCTCGTCTCAGCGTCTACAAGTGTTTTACTGATGTAATAAATGGGAGATTGCATCCCTTTTCTTTCTTAAACTAGGACCGCACTTACTGCTACTACAGAGATGGCGAGGTAGACGAGGAGGTGTTCCCCGAGTTCGGGCATCGAGAGTAAAGGTGGGAATGAAAAATACGCCTTCTTTCTCGTAGTACTTGCACGCACTCGGGCATCTAATCAAGGCCGTTATCCTTTTTGAGTACACCAAAAAATCTATGACATTTATCGGACGACCACGAGATAAATCTCGATAGGGCGGCGATTCGACCAGTCAATCCTTGGATTTAGTAGTTAGTTGCTCCGGTGTCTTGTTTATAGCCTTGATTTGATTTGGGTTGACTTTAATTCCTCGCTACAATACTAAGAAACCCAAAAGTTTTCACGAGGCTATGCCAAACGAGTATTTCTCGGGGTTTAGTTTCATCCCGTATCGTCTTACTCTACCGAAAGCGTCCTTTAAGTGGTAGATGTGATATTCCGCCTTTACGTATTTGTCCAACATGTCGTTGATATATACCTCCATAGTCATGCCGGTTTGATCTTTGAACATTTTGGTGACCAAACTCTGATAGGTGGCCCTTGCGTTCTTCACGGCATGACTCTATAACAATATGTTCCCTTGTGGGTGATGAATGTTGTCTTTTCTTGGTCTTCTTCGTCTGTGAGTATCTGTTTATGACCCGAATATGCGTCTAGGAAACTTAACAGCTCGTGCCCTACCATTGCATCAATGAATTGGTCGATATGTGGCAACGGGAATGAATCGTTCGGGGCATAGTTTGTTTAGGTTTGTTAAATCCACACACATCTTCCATTTCCCTTTTTTCTTTCTGACCATCACCACATTGGCTATCCATTTTAGGTACTTCGACTCCCTAATGAAGCCATTTGCTAATAGCTTCTCTACCTTCTTCTGGACAGCATCGTTGATGGTAGGGTTGAATTTTCGTAGGACCTTCCTTACCGGGGGATAGAAGGGGTCGACGTTCAATTTGTGTTTGGTTGGCATATCCGCATGGCTGAAAGCAAACAAATCTGCGTTAGCTATTAAGAATTGACTAAATTTACCTCGTTCTCAGAGTTTGCAACCGATGTAGGCCTTTTTGCTGAGGTCGTTGTGGTCTAATTTAACGGGATCGAGGTCTTCAATAGTTGATTCTGTGGCTTCGACCGTTTTGGGGCCCATAATGACTTCCCTAGCCCCTTCTTGTGGCGACCTCAACCCTGCTGATTGCTATGCTTCTTTTTCCTTATCATTCTGTTGTTGAGTTGTCGTGCTATCCGTGGTGATTCGGTAGCATTCCTAGGACGTGCGTTGTTCTCCACGCATGCTGAATATTCCCCAAGGTGTTAGGAACTTGACCACTTAGTATAAACTGGAGGGGACGACTCTCATAGGATAAACCGGAGGGGACGACTCTCATAGGATGTATCCATGGTCGTCCCACTATGGTATTGTACGTGGTGGTCTGGTCCATAATGTGGAACATTCTCTCCAGAGTTACGCCAACGGCAATGATGGGGAGTGTAATTTCTCCCAAATCCGTTAAACTCCATTTTTAAAATTGGTTAACGTGATGCAACGTGGATCTATCTTATTCTCGAGTCTCATCTGGGCGAGGACTCGGGGATGGATTACGCATGCTCCACTCCCATCATCTTCCATGATACGTTAAAATCAGAATTTTAAATTTGTAATGTAATCACTAGAGCATCATTGTGAGGGAAAGTCAAACCGTCGGCATTTGACTCGTCGAAGATGATACTTCGAGTCAGTCATACCGTTCGTGGGTGATCAATCATTTGAGCTTGTGGGTGGTAATGAACTTGACATCATCGATGGAGGCATCATCACTGCCACCAATAATCATATTGATGGTACGAGCTGGTGAGGCGACTTTGGCGAGCCTTGATGTTCTCGACCCCTAGCAAAGGTGTTCCTTCCTTTGTCGCTCAGCAACTCGTTGAGGTGCCCTTGCTGCAACATATTCGCTACCTCTTGCCTTAGGGCGATGCAATCTTCTATTTTGTGTCCGTGTTCCTGGTGGAATTCATAGAGGGCATCGGATTTCCTTATGGTCGTATTAGACCTCATCTTTGGCGGCCACTTCACCTGTGTTCCGAGCTTCTCAAGGGCGTACACCACCTCTATAGGTGAAACACAAATATTGGGAGCAGACAACAAGGGAGGCATACCTCTCTCGTTCCTGTGAGTCCCCGTCTTCGGCCTAGACGGGCCATCATCATAGCGAAAGGAGGGAGGGGCGGGTGCCCTGACATAAGACTGATGTCGTTCCCTGTTTGGCTATGAGACTAGGTAATCCTCCTAATGTTATCTCTTCATTCTTTCTTGGGCTCGATTTGTATCGAGATGAGTCGCGAGTTAGTCCGTTGAAGGCGTCATCATCTGCTCAGACTTCTACACAATAGGCATTATGGATTTCATCCTAAGTGGTTGGAAGATATTTAATCAATCAGCTCAGCAACTTTCTGGTTGCTCTTTAACTCTCTCTACTCAACCTGTTCCGAAAGGCTGCGACGGCCACCCCCTCGGAGACATTTGGTAAGGTCATCCTTGCCCTGTTGAATCGGGTGAAGAAGTCGCTAAGTCCCTCTCCTAGGGATTGCTCATGGCGATGATGTCATTTACTCTCGTTTTAGTTTTCTAGGCCCCGACATGTACCGTCACGAACTTTTCGGTTATTTTTTCGAACGTTTCTACGGAGCGGGCTGGTAGCTGTGAATACCATGTAAATGCCTCTCCAATGAGAGTTTCGCAATATTTCTTTAGCAAAATGGAGGACACATGTTCCTTGGTGAGGTTATTGCCCTACACGAAGGTGACCTAATGAGTCACATGGTCTTAGGGGTCGGTTGTCCCATTGTACTTTCTGAGGTACGGTGGCATTGTGAAGGTCTTTGGTATGGCATGTGGGGCCGCTTCCTTGCTATATGACTGTTCTACGAATGGAAGAAATGGAGAATGAGAACAAGGCAGTCAAAGACCAAATGAAAGAACACCAAGAACGAGTAGACAAGATACTGTTAGTAATATTGTGAGTTTTACCTGGAGTTAGGAGGTCTGGTTGATCGCCCTGTTCGTTCCCTTGTTGTACCATGTGGGCTCTTGTGGTTTCTGTGGTCATGCATGGAGCTTTCTTGTTGAGCACGCTTACTAGGGAGCTTTTTCATAAATGGTGGCATCCCTTCTCCTGTAGACGTGGAAGCTCATTTCCCATTTGGTTTCATTGTGCTGTAAAGAGGGGGAGGTGACCTCTCTCGCATGGCATAGGCCGTGGGCGCCACATCCTCGCCTTGTGTTTCATAGCTTTCGTTGATGGCATTCATGAGGTTAGTGGGAACGTAATCTGTTGCCTTAGTCCCATTTCCTTAGATACCTGCAATGGAAATTTATGTACGTGCAGAGAGGAAGAGAACTATGTGGCTTGTTGGATTAACAAGTCTCGTGAGTTGTAGATCTAATCGAAACTAAAAGATTAGATAAAAAATCCCCACAGACGACGCTAAACTGTTTGACCCAAACATAGATCTAGGTTTAAACAATTAGATTTTCTTAATAAAACAGGGCTAATCTTAGCCAATAATAATATCTTCTAGGTTATTCAACTAGTTTTGTAGCAAAATTTCCAAATGATTGTGGTGACAGCGATGAAAATATAATAATAAATGACACATAATGGCACATATACGAAGTAAATAGCGTTAAATAGCAATAAATGGTGTGTAATGGTATTTATGTAAATAAATGTAACAGAGATGACCAAAAAAGAAGATGAAGTCGTGTAATATTCCTTATGATAAATGATTGATAAGCCTTTGAATATTCGGATTCTCCTTGGATGGTAGGAGTAAAGCTAGATAGGGATCTCAAGAAAAAGGTCTCTATTGTATGTATGTAACAAAGCAAGCATCTCTAGAGAATTTCAAAGTGTTCTTTTACAAATGAGTGTTCAATCCCCCTTTATAACTATCTCACTTTCTATTTATAAGGGGATATGTGCCATAAAACCCTAATAGTACAGATTTAGAGAATATCCACTAGAATATTCTCTTTAAAGTCCTATATCTTAAACTAGCCGTTATTGCTCTGTTTAAGGAGGATGCTTGTCCTCGACCTCGGTCTTTGTTGACTCCTTGACATTACCTTCGCCATTTGTCGAAGTCTTGTCGATGGTGCGTGGTAACCTTTGAAGGTTCTACTAAGGTTAACTTGGCTCTAATTTAACTAGGGTATTTTGGCCCATAAAGTAGGGTATAAGCCTCGGAAGTTCGATATCTTTGATGGAACGGGTGATCCCCATGAGCACTTGAGGGCCTACTGTGATAATCTGGTCGGGGTAGAAAGAAATGAAAAGCTGAGGATGAAGCTATTTAAAGGAGTTTGACAGGAGAGGTGCTCACTTGGTACACCCGCCAGGACCCCAAAAATTGGGGAGAGTGGCAAGACATGGTGGAGGACGTCATGAACCGTTTCCCTTTTAATATCGAGATCACTCTAGACAGGTTCGCTCTAGTGAATTTGCAAAAGAAACCATCAGAGTCATTTCAAGAGTATGCCCGTCGCTGGAGGTCGGAGGCTGCTAGGACCCAACCCCTTCTAGATTATAATGAGCTGACCAAATACTTCATCACGACAGAAGAGGAAATTTACTTTAAAAAGACGATGTGTATGATGGGGCAGGAATTCCTCAAATTGGTTAAGATGGGAGACTCTTCGAAGAAGGCATCAAATCAGGCAACATACAATTAATGGCCGTGCTGCCAGCTGCCAACGAACCGATTCAGTCGGGTTCTATATGTAGTAGGAAGAAGAAGAAGGAAGAAGTACCAGCAATTTGTTGCCTACTACCGGTCCCGTCCACCCCGCCGAAACAACTCTTACTCTATGAGTACCCATCCTTTATATCAACCTACCTACGCTCCAGTATACAACACACAACCATACAACAACACCCAACTTCAATACAACCCACCTCGTACAAATATATATCCAAATTTGCCACGACCATATGGTCCAGTTTGAACCACCACCCATCAAAATCAACCAACCTATGCACCCCGACCATGCCCAAACTTTGAAGAAGAAACCCTAGAAACTACACCCCGATTGCTGAACCTTAGCCCAATTGTTTCAAATGTTTGAGAGTCAGTTTGATATACCCAGTGGAAGGGATAATTTCCTACCAACCTTCCAAATACTTCGATGCAACCAAACGGTGTGCCTAAGGATTGCTTCAGGCTGAAGAATGAGATTGAGTCGTTGATCCTGAGCGAAGCCATCCAATGTACTCCGAATCCTCCAAATGTGAATCATAGCCCACTATCGAACCAAAGAAATCAAGGAGCTAACATGATCTCTCTAGACGAAGATAATGATTTGAAGGGGACCATCGTTACAATTGGGAATGCCGAGGTTGCAAGAGTTCCACCTCAAAAGACTCCGTTGGTTTCTATATAGTTGAAACCTCGGGTGATGGTCTAGACATACCAACAACAGTTCACCTCATCCATCAGGAATAAGGAGAGTCGATAATACAAGACAGTTCCATGGACGTATCGGTAGAAACGAAAGGGTAAAATGTTAGATTCCGTAGTTGCTCACGGATGACCAGGTCAGGAATATGTTACACTCTAGAGGAGATAAACCGAGGAAACCTAAGTAAAGAATATAATCAAAGGAGAAACAAAACAGATGCCGAGGTGGTAGTGTTTTGGAGGAAGATGTCGGTTAAGGAATACTCCCTGGAGGAACAACTAAAGAAAATGCCTCCACACATATTGATCATAGATTCGCTGATAAGTTCTGACAGTCTTAAAGACGCTTTGGTGAAGGTGCTAAATGGAGTAAGCATGCCGAGCAACACCACAAGAGAGGCATTGGCAGCAACCATTGGAAAGATGGTCGAAGAAAACATGATTTCCTTTTGAAGAGGCGAGCTTCCCGCAGAAACTGTCGATCATAACAGAGCCATGCACATTACAATCAAGTGTGGGGATAAAGTGGTGTCTGGCATGCCTGTTGATGGAGAATCTGGAGCAAACATTTTCCTGTTCTCCACATTACTATTATTGGCCATCCACTTGAGAAAGGTGAAGGAAATCCATGTAAGAGTGAGAGCCTTTGATGGGTCACAGGAGGATTGTTACAACTCGTAATTTCGTATATTATATTACGCTGCAAGGTAGTATATATACATACATATATATATATATATATATA
>MCJB01050436.1:48739-71897 GCA_002018475.1 Nicotiana obtusifolia
TATATATATATATATATATAAAGCCTAAGAATCGGAAAAGAGTTCAAAAGTTAAGGAAAAGAGCAAAAGGCTTTGCAAAGTTGGGTATGCTACCGCAAAACTCACATGCGGGTCGCATATCTAACACGGAGACTGCAGACCAAGACAGATTTCTGGACAAAGATCAATGCCAAAAATGTGGTAAAAAATGTGGTCGCATTTCTAAAATGCGAACCGCATATTACACTTAATGCATCGCGAACTGAAACAGATTTCTGGGCTGAAATCTATGTCAGGAATGCAGTCAGTATGCGATCTCATACTGAAAATTTGGACCATAAATCAGACCTCCTGTGTCGCAGAATGAGACAGATCTCTGGGCTGATTTTTGCGTCCAAAATGCGAGCCACATGTTTATTTCGCGACGAGAATGCGATCTTAGACCTGTAGGCGTCAGGCACGTGTGCCACTTATTTACTGACCTATAAAAGGGGCTTAGACCAGCTAATTCACCATTTTACTAAAACCCAAACCGAGTAGAACCCCTGCGACCCCTTCCCAAAAAATCCCACATAAGCCCTAATCAATTCCCCTCTCCTTCAAGTTCTAATTGGGGGAAATAATCTAGAGATTGAAAGATTAGGGAAAGCCCTAGTTGATTTTCTCCTTTTCGAGCCCTAATTGAGAGTGAAACCTAGAAGTTGAAGAACCAAGGAAGAGGGCTGAGTTATCCCACATGCAAGGTAAGTTACTACTATCTTTCATGCATTATTTCTCCTGCGAATTCTTGGAAACTCGTTTTATGCATGTTGGAAGCCGTAGGTTTAAGTTAATCACTGATAATGGACTGGGTTGTGATTGTTTTGGGGTTGCTATTGGGTTGCATGCATTACTACTATTGTTGTGGAGTTTTAGAGGAAGAAGGGTGTGGAGAAACACCTTATAAATCTTGGGCTGTGGTTAGTTATATCTATGACGTTTAGAGGATAATGACCGAATCGTTTCTTTCATTGTAGACTAAGGAAAATTGTGACAGTGCGTAGCTTGAAATTGGCAGAAAGTATAAACCAGGTATGTGAGACCCTCCCTTTCTTTCTTTTGCACGACTCTAATTGAATACAATGCAATGAACGAGCCCCAAACATACTCTATTTTTAGAAACTACGAGTGCTTATATTGTTTCCCCTCTTATGGGAGGATTGATGTGATGTTATTTCTTCGACCTTACGTCGCCATGAAAGTATAATTCATACTAGTCCAGCATGCATTGTATATGTTTTACTTTACCGAGCCGCGCTATAGTCGGCCGGGTATGGCACCTATTGTGCATCTATACGTATGTATATGTTTTATTCTACCGAGCCTTATGATGGCCCGGTACGTTTTTACTGAGCCCATTACGGCCGGGTATTTTATGATGATGATAAGGCCCACAGAGGCGTATGTATATGATAATGATAAGGCCCACAGAGGCGTATGTATATGATGACGATAAGACCCACAGAGGCGTATGTATATGATGATGATAAGGCCCACAGAGGCATATGTATATGATGAATTTAAAAAGGATATATATAGGTACATGCATGTGCACATGAGACATGTGATGATTAGTCGCCCTCAGAGGCATTCAGATAGTACAGGTTGTAAGTTTCTCAGCCTGACGCATTTTACTGTTCTTATATTATGTTTTCCTGTCTTACATACTCAGTACATTATTTGTACTGATGTTCTTTTATTTTTGGATGCTGCATGTCGTGCTGCAGGTTCAGGCAGACATACAGACGAGGCTCCCCTACCAAAGTAGGCTGTCCAGTTCAACGGATATTGGCGAGATTCCTCCTCCGAACTTGCCATAGTCTTGGTATGCATTTGGTTATAGGCGTTATGGGCATGTCGGGCCCTGTTCCGACACAGGTTGCATTACGTATGTTTCAGTAGAGGCACATAGACAGTAGACAGTGAGTTGATTTGTGTATAGTTGGATTGCCTTGTCGGCAAATGTATTTTGTTGTATAGTTTTTGCATCGCAGCCTTGTTGGCCATGTTGTATAAATGTGTACACGTTCATGTTATTGTGTGGCATTTCAGTTAGTTATCATTATTGTTTGCCATTCATACGGACAGCACAGGTCTTATATATATATATATATAACAAGTAAAGTTAGACGAAAGATACGCCGGCGCCCGTCGAGTAGGGTCCGGGTGCCAGTCGTGGCCCTCCGGCTTGGGTCGTGAAAAACTTGGTATCAGAGCAGGTCGTGTCCTATGGATTGTTTGTGAGCCTTGTCTAGTAGATTCTTGATTATGGATGTGTAGCGCGCCACATTTATAATCAGGAGGCTGCCTGACATTTAGGATTGTTACCTTTCTTTCTAAATCTAGATCGTGCGTAGAGCTGAGTCGTAAGTGTTCGTCCCTAACATTCATCTTATTTACCTACAGCGATGCCTTCCACTAGGAAGCAAGAAAATAGTAGACGGCTCGATACAGATGCGGGAGAGGGTACCAGTCAGGTGCCCCAAGCTAGAGAAGGCCAAAGTGAGCCTCAGAGTGAGATGCCGTCTCGGACCTCATCTAATCCTCCTTCCCCAGAGGATATTAGAAGCCATCTGGTATCTCCAGTTCCTTTATCTGGTACTACAGACCAGGATTTGCGGACTGCGGTACAGTTGTTGACTAGCTTGGTAGCTTCTCAGACTTAGAGGCAGAATACCGGTGCTGCTGATAAATTATTACCAGAGTTCGTGTTTTTGTTAATCTAGATCCTCCAGTGTTTACTGCGTCAGACACCAAGGAGGAACCGCAGACTTTTATTGATCAAATTTATCGCACACTGCGGGTTATACATGCTAGTGATACGGAGGCAGTAGAGTTGGCTTCTTATTGCTTACGGGATTTAGCAGTCTTCTAGTATGATAGTTGGGAAAGATCCAGGGGTCCAAATGCTCCCCCACTTGTGTGGAGTGAATTTTCTGAGGCGTTTCTTCGTCACTACCTGCCAGTTGAGGTGCGACGAGCCAGAGTTGATAAATTCTTGAACCTTAGACAAGGTAACATGAGTGTGCGAGAGTACAATATGCAGTTTGATTCCTTAGCAAGGTATGCTCCCAATATGGTGGCCGAGATGGGTGATAGAGTTCATTTGTTTGTGAACAGATTGGGACCACATCTGATAAATGAGTGCACGACAACATCCTTGATAGAGGGCATGTATATTTCTCATATTCAAGCTTATGCCCAGATGTTAGAGGATCATAAGCGCCGGCAAAGAGTAAACAGGGAGCAGGATAGGGGCCAGCATAAGTGGACGAGATTTGCAGGGTATTTTGGTGACTTCAGAAGTAGTATCAGGCCCCAATATTCAAGGAGTTCGACACCATCTGTAACTAATGCTCCTCCACAGTTTCAGGGACCTCGATATGATCAACTTACCTATTCGGGTCCAGGTCAGAGTTCGCGGGCATCAGGCTCGCAACATCACAGGGATAATAGTCAGACGAGGTCCCCAATGCCTCGTTGTGATCAGTGCGGCAAGACCCACTTTGGACAGTGCCGTCAAGGTTCTGATGCATGTTATTCTTGCGGACAGCCTGGTCATATGATGCGGGATTGTCCTAACAGAGGAGGTGGTGGTATGGTTCAGCCGATGGGATCTGTGTCTGGTACTTCCCCATCAATTCGACCTCCAGGACGGGGTTTCCAGCAGCCAGCAGGTCGTGGTAGAGGCAGAAGTGCGGTGCCGAGTTCGAGTGGTATTCCGAACCGAATATATGCTCTAGCAGGTCGACAGGATCTTGAGTCATCTCCGGATGTTGTTACAGGTATATTATCAGTGCTTTCTTATGATGTATATGCGTTGATTGATCCTGGATCTACATTATCATATGTTACACCCCTTGTGGCTGATAAGTTTGGCGAGTCGAACCTGAATTAGTAAGTAAACCATTTGCGGTATTTACTCCAATAGGAGATTCTGTGATTGCTAGAAGGGTATACAGAGGTTGTACTATGACGATTTGTAGTCGTCAACCCTCGGCAGATTTATTTGAATTAGAAATGGTTGATTTTGATGTAATAATGGCAATGGATTGGTTGGTTTCATGTTACGCAAATGTTGACTGTCATACAAAGATGGTTAGATTTCAATTTCCTGGTGAACCCATCCTTGAATGGAACATTGCTACGCCGAAAGGTAGGTTTATTTCCTATCTTAAGGCAAGGAAGATGATCTCAAAGGGTTACATCTAACATCTCGTTCGTGTGATGGATGTGGAGGCGAAGTCACCTACTCTACAATCAATCCCAGTGGTCAGTGAATTTCCAGATGTTTTCCCGGATGAACTCCCAGGACTTCCTCCTGAAAGGGAAATTGAGTTCGGCATTGATGTATTTCCTGATACTCATCCGATCTCTATCCCTCCATGTAGAATGGCCCCAGCAGAGTTGCGAGAGTTGAAAGTGCAGTTGAAGGACTTGCTACATAAAGGCTTCATTAGGCCTAGCACTTCACCTTGGGGTGCGCCAGTCTTGTTTGTGCGGAAGAAAGACGGGTCGTTGAGGATGTGTATTGATTATCGACAGTTGAATAAGGTTACTATAAAGAAAAAATATCCACTTCCAAGGATTGATGACCTATTTGACCAACTCCAGGGAGCCAAATATTTTTCCAAGATTGACCTACGTTTAGGGTATTTTCAGGTGAGGGTCAAGGAGAAGGATATTCCAAAAACAGCCTTCCGGACAAGATATGGGCATTTTGAGTTCCTAGTAATATCGTTCGGGCTAACAAATGCCCCAGCAGCTTTTGTGGATCTCATGAATACTGTATTCAGGCCCTAACTTGATGTGTTCGTAGTTGTATTCGTTGATGATATTCTGGTGTATTCTCATTCAGAGGCAGAACAAGTAGGCCACTTGGGGATTGTATTACACACCCTTCGGGATCGTAAGTTATATGCGAAGCTCTCCAAATGTGAATTCTGACGAGGATATTAGTGTCGACACTCAAAAGATCGATGCAGTGAAGAGTTGGCCAAGACACACAACACCGTCAGAAGTCCGCAGTTTCCTAGGGCTAGCAGGGTATTATAGGAGGTTTATAGAAGGGTTTTCTTCTATATCAGCACCATTGCCTAAGCTAATACGGAAAGCTACCAAATTCCAATGGTCTGACATGTGTGAACGTAGCTTCCAGGAGCTAAAGAATCAGTTGATCTCCGTGCTAGTGCTTACTCTTCCAGAGGGAACAGAAGGATATGTGGTCTATTGTGATGCTTCAGGTTTAGGTTTGGGATGCGTGTTGATGCAACATGGGAAGGTGATTGCTTACACATCAAGGCAATTGAAGAAGCAAGAAAAGAATTATCCAACCCATGATTTGGAACTGGCTGCAGTAATATATGCTTTGAAGATCTGGTGGCACTACTTGTACGGCGTCCATGTTGACGTCTACACAGATCACAAGAGTTTGCAATATATCATTAGTTAAAAGGAGTTGAATTTGAGACAGTGACGCTGGCTCGAATTACTGAAAGACTACGATGTCGAGATATTGTACCATCCTGGTAAAGCCAATGTGGTGGCAGACGCTCTCAGCCGCAAGTCAATAGGAAGCTTAATGCACATTGAAGCAGGCAAATGGGTTTTAACTAAAGAGCTTTATCAGCTAGCCAGTATGAGAATCAAATTATTAGACTTTGAGGACGGAGGTGCTATCGTACATAATACATCAGAATCATCTCTCGTAGCCGAGGTAAAAGCATGGCAATATGAAGATCCCATCTTGGTACGATTGAGAGAGGGCATTCAGCAGGGAAAATTTTTAGCTTTTGAGGTTGGAGGAGATGGAACATTGAGATACCAGGGCCGATTATGTGTGCCTAATGTGGCCGGGTTGCGAGAGAAGATTATGAAGGAAATTCATCAATCCCGAGATTACATCCGTCCTGGCTCGACAAAGATGTACCATGATGTCAAAGAGCAGTATTGGTGGGATAGTATGAAGAAGTCTATTGCAGAATTTGTTGCCCAGTGTCCCAATTGTCAACAGGTAAAGATAGAACATTAGAAACCCGGTGGATTGCTTCAAAAATATTGAAGTTCCAACCTGGAAATCGGAGGTGATTAATATGGACTTCATTATTGGATTACCTCGCTCTTATCGCAAGTTTGACTCCATCTTGGTGATAGTTGACCGACTCACAAAATGTGCCCATTTTCTGCCAGTCAAGACAACCTACACAGCTGAAGACTATGCAAAGCTGTATATCAAGGAGATTGTTAGACTTCATGGTGTGCTAGTGTCTATTATCTCAGACCGAGGATCTCAATCGCAGCTAACTTTTGGAGATCCTTTCAGAAGGGTGTAGGCACACATGTGAATCTCAGCACGGCTTTTCATCCGCAGACTGACGGACAGGCTGAACGTACTATTCAGACCCTGGAAGATATGCTGCGAGCTTGTGTTCTAGATTTTAAGGGAAATTGGGACGATCATCTTCCACTCATAGAATTTGCCTACAATAATAGCTACTAATCCAGTATTAAGATGGCCCCCTACGAAGCACTTTATGGGAGGAGATGTAGATCACCAGTTGGATGGTTCGAAGTCGGTGAAACTGAGCTATATGGGCCAGATTTGATCCACCAAGCCAACGAGAAGGTGAAGGTGATACAGGAACGATTGAAGACGGCACAAAGCAGGCAAAAATCCTATTCTGGTGTCCGACGTCGTGATCTAGAGTTTGAGGTCGGTGATTGGATGTTCCTGAGAGTCTCACCAATGAAGGGTGTCATGCATTTTGGGAAGAAGGGTAAGCTGAGTCCAAGGTATATCGGTCCATATAAAATCCTTCGACGAATTGGACGTGTGGCTTATGAGTTAGAATTGCCATCCGAATTGGAATTTGTCCATCCGGTATTCCATGTATCGATGTTAAGAAAATGTATCAGAGATCCTTCTCGAATCGACCCTATCAAAGATGTACAAATCACAGAAGATCTAACATATGAAGAAGTACTAGTGGCTATACTAGACCGACAAGTCCGCAAACTAAGAAAAGAGGATGTAGCTTCCGCTAAGGTATTGTGGAGGAACAAACATACGGAAGAAATGACGTGGGAAGCAGAGGAAGAGATGAAGTCTAAATATCCATACCTGTTCCAGAATGGAGATAATGAGGATGCCGAGGGAACGCAGAACGCATTGAGAGGAGAAACGTCTTTACGAGGTAAGCAATAACTTAAGAATACTCTTTCTTAATGCAAAATGATAATATGCAGATAATGTACATGTCCATAAGAAAACATGATTTCCTTTTGAAGAGGCGAGCTTCCCGCAGAAGGTGTCGATCATAACAGAGCCCTGCACATCACAATCAAGTGCGGGGATAAAGTGGTGTCCTGAGTGCCTTTTGATGGAGGATCTGGCGCAAACATTTTCCCGTTCTCTACTTTCAGACCAAGAAAGATTTCTGGACAAAGATCAACGCCAGAAATGTGGTAAAAAATGCGGTCGCATTTCTAAAATGAGAACCGCATATTGCACTTAATGTATCGCGAACTAAAATAGATTTCTGGGCAGAAATCTATGTCAGGAATGTGGTCAGTATGCGATCGCATACTGAAAATGCGGACAGCAAATCCGACCTCCTGTGTTGCAGAATGAGACAGATCTCTGGGCTGAGTTTCGCGTCCAAAATGCGAGCCACATGTTGATTCTGCGATGAGAATGCAATCGCAGACCTGTAGGCGTCAGGCACGTGTGCCACTTATTTACTGACCTATAAAAGGGGCTTAGACCAGCTAATTCACCATTTTCTAAAATCCAAACCGAGTAGAACCCCTGCGACCCTTTCCCAAAGAATCTCACACAAGCCCTAATCAATTCCCCTCTCCTTCATGTTCTAATTGGGGGAAAGAATCTAGAGATTGAAGGATTAGGGAAAAAGCCCTAGCTGATTTTCTCTTTTTCAAGCCCTAATTGAGAGTGAAACCTAGAAGTTGAAGAACCAAGGAAGAGGGCTGAGTTATCCCACATTCAAGGTAAGTTACTACTATCTTTCATGCATTATTTCTCCTGCGAATTCTTGGAAACTCATTTTATGCATGTTGGAAGCCGTAGGTTTAAGTTAATCACTGATAATGGACTGGGTTGTGATTGTTTTGGGGTTGCTATTAGGTTGCATGCATTACTACTATTGTTGTGGAGTTTTAGAGGAAGAAGGGTGTGGAGAAACACCTTATAAATCTAGGGCTGTGGTTAGTTATAACTATGACGTTTAGAGGATAACGACCGAATCGTTTCTTTCATTGTAGACTAAGGAAAATTGTGACAACGCGTAGCTTGAAATTGGCACAAAGTATAAACCAGGTATGTGAGACCATCCCTTTCTTTCTTTTGCACGACTCTAATTCAATACAATGCAATGAACGAGCCCCAAAGATACTCTATTCTTAGAAACTAGGAGTGCTTATATTGTTTCCCCTCTTATGGGAGGATTGATGTGATGTTATTTCTTTGACCTTACGTCGCCATGAAAGTATGATTCATACTAGTCCAGCATGCATCTCATCCTGACGCATTTTACTGTTCTTATATTATGTTTTCCTATCTTACATACTCAATACATTATCCGTACTGACGTCCTTTTATTTGTGGACACTGCATGTCGTGCTGCAGGTCCAGGCAGACATACAGACGAGGCTCCCCTATCACAGTAGGTTGTCCAGTTCAGCGGATATTGGCGAGATCCCTCCTCCGGACTTGCCATAGTCTTGGTATGCATTTGGTTATAGGCATTATAGGAATGTCGGGGCCCTGTTCCCACACAAGTTGCATTACGTATGTTTCAGTAGAGGCTCATAGACAATAGATAGTGGGTTGATTTGTGTATAGTTGGATTGCCTTGTCGGCAAATGTATTTTGTTGTATAGTTTTTGCATCGCAGCCTTGTTGGCCATGATATATAAATGTGTACACGTTCATGTTATTGTATGGCATTTCAGTTAGTTATCATTATTGTTTTCCATTCATACGGACAGCACAGGTCATATATATATATATATATATATATAACAAGTAAAGTTAGACGAAAGGTACGCCGGCGCCCGTCGAGTAGGGTCCGGGTGCCAGTCGCGGCCCTCCGGCTTGGGTCGTGACAAGGATGTCATCGGTGAAATCTATTGAGCCCTGTAGATTGGACCAGTTGAGTTCCCAATAATGTTTCAAGTAGTGGACATTTCGTCTTCATACTACTTGTTGCTAGGGGGCCCTGGATAAACATGCCAGGGGTGGTTCCGTCCACTCTCCATCAATGGATGAAGTTCGAGTGGGATTGCCAAGAGATTGTAATTCACGGTGAATGGAGATGCAGCTTATCTAGAACATGTAGTTCCACTCATAGAAGGATTGGATGAGGTCGCCTTTCATGCGGTCTGGATTATGCAGATCACAGAGATAGAGAACATTGAGCAAAATTTGGGTATGCACTCGCCATACAGATTGAAGATGGCGGTTGACGAACGCAAAACACACACTTAAATTCTGCTCGCTAATCACACATAGTATTGTATAATATCGTATCCACAGGGATTGAATTTAACTAGTATTCTCGTGGTTTCTAGCTTGGTTGCTATCCAAGATGATCAACAGTTGAGATTTATAAGATGTCTAACAAAAATTTACTAAGAATCTAAAGCTATTGACTAATGAAAATCGAAACAAGGAATAAGAAAAAAAGGTTATCAATGGGAGAAGATATGGTTTTGATATGATTGGTGCAAGATAATTGTTCGGGATCTAACTCTAGATAATTCACTTCTAATTTTCAAGTGAGTCTCTCAAATTCACTCAATTATTCATTCAAACGTTCAGCAAAAATCCTCTCTCGTTAAGTTTTAACCTCACAAGATGAACCAATTTGAGCACGTGAAGATATGCAAGAATGCATAATGGATTGGTCTTTAGGAAAACCTCTTTCAATTATTCTCCTAACTAGGTTTAATCAATAATTACACTAGCCTCTTTCAATTATATAGAAGAATCTATGAACTGAACCAACAATATAATGCAAAGATATCATAAGTTATGCCTCTCTAGATTACATGAACAAGTGACTATAGATGCAACAATTAATTCATCCAAAACTATTCAATACATAAAACCAGAGTTATAATCCACAAACAATCATCAATACACCAAATCCATCAAACCCCTAAATGGAACTACTCCACAGATATCGAGAAATTCATCACAAATAAAGTTAAAGTATAAGAAACATAAATTCAATCCAAACTCGGGTCTTGAGTGAGAAAGGAATGATGAACTCCCTGTGCTTGTGTTCTTCCAAATCATCCTTAGCCTCTTTAGGTCCAAAGTATGTCAAAAGTCCGGAAAATAATGTTTTTCCATGTATTTATATCAAGTAGGGTCGGGCCTAGATGAAATCACCTTTTTCTAGCAAAAATACGATTTTCACATTGTAAAAAATGCACAGGCGCGCCGTATGGGGCGACCTGCCATGTGGGTTATTAGTGGGGAAATACAGAGAGTTCAACTTCTACCAAGCAACCAAAAATTCATTGCTGCGGTGCACCACGCGCCGCAACAGTGCAAATTTCTCAAAGTGTTGCTTTTTGCTTGCGTTTTGACGTTTAGACTTGGTCATCGACCCCCGAATATGATCCCGAGTTAATCCCTTGGGCTTTTACTTATACTTCAAAGCTCCAAATAGCTCGAATTAGCTCCACAACATCTACATAGCTCACAATCTTTCCTACAAGGCATAAAACACATAATAAGTGCAAACACTACCAATTAAAGCTCAAACACAAATAAAGTGCGGTGAATTAGAGTGCAATAAGCGACTAAAACACGTAATTATAACCTAACATCAACACCCCAAACATGTAATTATAAGCATTGCTCGTCCTCGAGCAACCAAACTACACTTCATATAGACATGACCTTGTTTCAACGACTCTCATAACTCATCACATTAAGAATATTTAAAACAGATTTACAGTACCGCAACATCGTCGCCTCAAGATTTGACTCAAACGCACCATGCATTTTTCTCAACCCGCTTACATACTCCAACAAAGAGGTCAACGACATTACCGTTCCTTCGTGGATCAAGTTGCTCTCACACAACAATAGAGAGAAGTTCCACACACAATAAAATTTAAGAAAAATCAGGAACTCTAGATAGAAAGAATTCACTCACTCTCAGAAATAACATTCATATGCCACAATAGACGTACCATAGGCTTTCCCGTAGTGTACTATTCTACTAATTGAGATCATTCAGTCAAGGATCAAGTAGGACTTTAATTGGCTGTAATGTAGGTTGCGGGATGGGTAGGATACATTTAGATATAAGAGTGACTACACCTCCCTAAGCACTTTAATACATTCACTTAACCGTTCAAAACCCCACACTTATTTCAAAACCATAACTCCACCATCACATCAATATAGGTCAACTCCCTACTTCTTTAAGCACAATTACATCAAGTTACCACTATCAAAGAATATTTTTCACAATCATACAACTATTTTTTTCATTTTCTTTTTGAATTCAAGTGGCTCTTACTTTTTAAAAACAATGCCCCTTTCTCCTTAGTTCAATAGTTCCACTCAAAAGTCAAACCAACCACCCCACACTTTAACTTTTACAAAGTTTATAACAAATTCAAGTGCTCACGCAAGGTACAAGGTTCAAATAGATGATCAATTTAAACAAATGGGCAATGCTTATAATATAGTTGCCAAAGAGACCTGATTACAGGCTCAACGGGGTTGACTATGTGATGAGCACAAAACACATACTAAGTTTTGCTCGCTAGTCAAATAGAGTATAGTATAATATCGTATCCATAGGGATTGGATTTAAACAATATTCTCATAGTTTCTAGCATGATTGCTATCCAAGATGATCAACAATTGAGAAGTATATGATTTCTAACTAAAATTACTAAGAGTCCTAAGCTATTGACTAATGACAGTCGAAATAAAGATAAGCAAGGAAGTTATCAGTGGGAGAAAATTGGGGTTGATAGGATAGGTGCAAGATAATTGTTTGGGATCTAACTCTAGATAATTCACTTCTAATGTTCAAGTGAGTCTCTCGAATTCACTCAATTATTAGTTCAAACGTTCAATTAAAACTTCTCTCTCGATTAAGTCTTAACCTTACGAGATGAACCAATTTAAGTACGTGAAGAAATGCAAGAATGCATAGTGGATTGGTCTATAGGAAAACCTCTTTCAAGTATTCCCCTAACTAGGTTTAATCAGTAATTCAACTAGCCTCTTTCGATAAGAAATAAGAAGTAATGAACTCAACCAACAATATAATGCAAAGATATCAAAAGTTATGCCTCCCTCAATTACACGAACAAGTGAATATAGATGCAACAATTAAATCGTACAAAAACGCTTCAATACAAAAAAACTAGAGCTATAATCCACAATCAATCATCAATACACCAAATCCATCAAACCCTAAAGAGAACTACTCCATAGATATGGAGCAATTCATCACAAATAAAATTAGAGTATAGGAAAACATAAATTCGATGCAAACTCCTGTCTTGAGTGAGGAAGGTATGATGAAATCGTTGTGCTCATGTTCTTCCAAGTCCTCCTTAGCCTCCTTAGGTAGAATATGTTTCAAAAGTCTTGAAAACAACGTTTTTCTATATATTTATAACATGTATGGTCGGGAGCAGACGAAATAACCTTCTCCTAGCTGAAATTGGATTTTCACTCTGTAAAAATTGCACATGCGCGCCGCATGGGGAAACGCGCCATGCGGGGCATTAGTGGGGAAATCTAGAGTGTTATTTCTTATAGACAGCAGAGAATTGCACAGCCGCGGCGCTCCATGCGCCACGGCAGTAAGGTTTTCCCAGAGTACAGATTTTTCTTGCGTTTTGACGTCCAGACTTGGTCCTCGACCCCTAAACAAGATCCCAGCTTAATCTTTTGGGCTTTTACTCAGACTTCAAAGCTCCAAATCACTGAAATTTATTCCTTTACATCTACATTGCTCGGAATTACTCCTACAAAGCATAAAAACACACAATAAGTGGCAAACACTATCAATTAAAGCTCAAAACGAATAAAGTACAGTAAATTAGAGTGCAATAATTGACTAAAATACGCAAGATAGCCTACCATCAACACCGCACACTTAAACCATTGCTCGTACTCGAGCAATCAAACTACACTTCATATAGACACGGCTTTTTTTCAGACAACACTAATAACTCGTCACACCAAGAATAATTAGAACAGATTAAGCACATTACTCTAACATCATCGCCTCAATAATTGACTCAAAAGCATCATGAAATATTTTATAACCTGCTCACTTACTCTAACACATAGGTCAAGCATTACCTTTCCTTCATGAATCAAGTGCCCTCACACCACAATCGATTGTAGTTCCGAACACAATAAAATTTAAGAACAATTAGGAACTCAAGATAGAAAGAATTCACTCACTCTCAGAAACAACATACCATAGGCTTGCCCGTACTGTACTACTCTACTAATTGAGCTCATTCAGTCAAGGATCAAGTGGGACTTTATTTGGTTGTAATGTAAGCTGCGGGATGGGTAGGATATATTTAGATATAAGAGTGACTACACCTCCCTATGTACTTTTAATACATAAAATTAGCAATTCAAACCCCACACTTATGTCAAACCAAAACTCCACCTTTACATCAATATCATTAACCATCTACATCTTTAAGCACAATTACATCAAGAGTCACCACTATCAAGGAATATTTTGCATAACAATACAACTATTTTTTTCTTTTCTCTTTCAGTTCAAATGGCTCTTATTTTTTTAATACAGTGCACCTTTCTCCTTATTTCATTAGTTCCACTTAAAAGCCAAACCAACTACCCCACACTTTAACTTTTGCAAAGTTCATAACAAATTCAAGTGCTCATAAGAGGTAAAATGTTCAAATAAATGGGTATACCTTGTAATGTAGTTACCAAAGAAACAGGATTACAGGATCAAAGGGGTTAACAACGATACATAACAATTTGATGGGTAAAGCATATGTCATTGGTTCAACAAAGAAATGCCTATATCACCTCCAAGACTGAATAAAACTTCTTTTTCGCTTTGCAAACACACCGGGCAATTTCTAGACATCAAATTCAATGCATAGAATACACAAAAACTCACACACATGGCACATAACTCACTCTAGATTGGACTATCAAGACACTCTAGTTAAAGCAGTTAAGCAAAGATAAGATCATACAATTTAAGGTACTTATACAAGAGTAAAAAATTGAGCCTCAACGTCACAACTAAAGCACTTACTATTCTCAAGGCATAATAAAGTTAAGAGACATTGCCTTCAATTCAAATCATAGCACAAGGTTTCCTACTCCAAAAGAAAAATAAAAAACTACGACTAACTACACCCGGTTGAAACAAAACCTTTGAAAAAGAACCGCGGAACAAAGAAAAACCAAGGGGGAATTATTACACTACCTACAAAAGAAAATCTTTTTGTCTTTTTTCCTTCGACTTTAGTCCCTCAAGAAACCTGTCGATGATATCCATCATCGGGAAAAATCGAAATTTTTTAATTTTTATGGTTTTTAAATTTTCCAGCTAATACAACTAAAAAAAACTAAAATACATACATACAACATACAATTCTCCCCTACCCAGTACTTTAATTCGTGGCATGTCCCTATGACACGTATTTAAAAAGCATAAGGCAAAGGAAACATTCCTGAATATCTAGTCGGGGTCTGAGTCGAAGTCGGGCTCCATTGTTCGCACCCAAAATAATGCACACATCCATGCAGACAGCTTTTTCTCAAGTTTTTTGGGGTACACCCCACACTTATCTTTCTCGCTCAGTGCAACCTTCTCTTTTGCGCCCTTCACTTCCCACTCAAGACTTGCAGCTGGTTTTTCCTTTTGTGCCCCCTTTGCTACATTCATCACAAAAATCATAGTCTCCTCACCCACTATAAGCATGAGTTTTCTCTCGTGTATATTCAATATTGCTCTACCCGTCGCTAAGAATGGTCTTCCTAGGATGAGAGGAACTCCTTGTTTTCCTCCATATTCACCACTATAAAATCCACTGGAAGTACGAACTTCTCCAGCCGAACTAACACATCCTCCACTCTCCCCTCGGATGTTATAGTCATTTGGTCTGCCAGCTGCAAAGATATTGGCACCGACCTTATCTCTCCAATCTCCTTCTCTAGTTTCCTGTAAATAGATATAGCCATTAAGTTAATTGAGGCACCATAATCGCATAAAGATTTATCAAAATTGACAGTTCCTAATGAGCAAGGTATAGTAAAACTCCCTGGATCTCCACACTTTTGTGGGAGTTTATTTTGCAATATCGCGTTGCGGTGCTTTGTGAGCTTGACCACAGAGGTCTCCTCTATCTTCCTCTTCTTTGTAAGGATCTCCATCAAGACTTTGGCGGTCATTTGAGAGAGCACTTCTATGAATGGTAAGTTTACATGAACCTATTTCAGCACATCTAGAAATCTCCCAAACTACTTGTCCAGGTTTTCTCTATATAGATTTTGAGGGAAAGGTAGCGCAAGCATATGCTCGCTTTCCTTATGTTCCCCCCTTCTTGATTTTTCTTCCTTCTTATTCTCAGTTTTCATTGGGCTTTTCTTCTTCTTATCAACATCACCTTTCAGCTTCTCCCCACTTTCTTTTTCAAGTTTCACATCATTTTTTATCGGGGTGGGATCTTTCAACACTTGCCCACTTCTCAGAGTTACAGCATTCACTGTTTCTTTAGGATTTCTCTCAGTATCAACCAAGAGCGTTCATGGAGCCCTCCCATATAATATTGTTGTAATCTATCCCACTTGTTTCTACATGTTCTGAAAATCAGTGCCCAGTTCTTTGATAGCTACTCCATGGGCGTTCAGCCTCTCTTCCTATCTTGATAATAAAGGCCTTCATTAGATCCTGTAAACCAGGCTGAATGGGCTGTTGAGGCTGATATCGCTACCGCTACTGATTTTGGTATGCTGTAGCCCCTTGTCCCATTGGTCTAGAGTTATTTTATTGCAAATCATTCGCAGTACCTCCAGGTGAACTCCATGAAAAACCGGTGTGCCTCTGACCCATTCATTAGAATTGTAGTTTCCCACAACATTCACTTCCTCAATTGAGGCTTGACACTTATGAGTAGGGTGTCTTCTTCCACATAAATCGCAAGTTGCGTGAGGCTCATTTTGTATCAAGGCTAAGGTCAGCTTCCTTATTTGCTTAGCCATAGCATCAAGTTGTACCTGCACAGATGTATTAGCATCAACTTGGTGAACACCAGTTGATCTTCTTCTTTCAGCACTCTTAGAGGGCCACTGATTTGCATCTTCAGATAACTCATCAAGAATTGTAACTATCTCCTCCGGAGTCTTCTTCATCAAAGGGCCTCCAACTGCATTGCTTAATGTTCTACGTGAGGCCGGTATCAATCCTTCCCAAAAATCCTGGAGTCGCATCCACTGTTCAATTCCGCTATGTTAACAGTTTCTAACTATATCCTTAAACCTCTCCCATGCTTCAAGAATAGTTTATGTCTTTTTCTGAAAAAAGTTATGGATTTCTCGTCTAATCTTGCCCGTCTTAGCCGAGGAGAAATATTTATCAAGGAATTTTTTGGTTATCTCCTCCCAAGTTTTGATCGATCCACTGGGCAAAGTCTGAAGCCACTCCTTAGCATCATCTTTAAGTGAAAAGTGGAATGTCCTTAAGTATATAGCATATTGTGACACCCCATTGTATTGAAAGGTGTTCATAATCTTCTCAAAGTTCAAATGATGAGTGTTTGGATTTTCGGTTGGCTTCCCTCTGAAAACACAACAATTCTGAAGGGTTTGAAGTAACCCTTTCTTCAACTCGAAACTGTTTGCTACAATTGAAGGTGGTCTAGCATTGGATACTCCTTGATTATATACCGGCCTAGCATTGGATACTCCTTGATTATATACCGGTCTAGCATAATTGCTAAGTGGTCTCCCAGACAAGGGTTGATGTTGATTAAGTCTGACACCTTCTTCATAAATATTCTGTGCATCTCTAATGGTTGCTTCCTCAGTATCCTGTCCAGCTTTTTCTCGTTGTTGGGCTGCCTCTCTTTTAGCCAAATCTATAATATCATCACTGTTCCAGCCATAGTTTCTTTGGTTGAGGATTGCCCAATCTTTCTGATGTCTTGGTGAGATCTCTTTCCTTCCTCAGTTGTCCCAGTTATTTTTCTATCTCCGGATCATATGGTAGCACTTCTTTCACAGAAGCTCGAGTCATGAACCACTCTAAACTTGTCACCTACGCATAGTCAAAGAACACAAAACGTAAAAAGAGAAAAATAAAATAAAATAGAAAGAACAATTCCTGAATTAGCACTAAAACCTATTTCAAACACTATTGATTGACAATCCCCGGCAATGACGCACTGAAGTATATGATTTCTAACTAAAATTACTAAGAGTCCTAAGCTATTGACTAATGACGATCAAAATAAAGATAAGCAAGGAAGTTATCAGTAGGAGAAAATAGGGGTTCATAGGATAGGTGCATGAAAATTGTTTGGGATCTAACTTTGGATCATTCACTTCTAATGTTCAAGTGAATCTTTTGAATTCACTCAATTATTAGTTCAAACATTCAGTAAAAACTCCTCTCTCGACTAAGTCTAAACTTTACGAGATGAACAAATTTAAGCACATGAAGATATGCGAGAATACGTAGTGGATTGGTCTATATGAAAACCTCTTTCGATTATTCCCCTAATTCTGTTTCATTAATGACTCAACTACCCGATTTCGATTACAAAGAAGAATTAATGAACTCTACCAACAATATAATTCAAAGATATCACATGTTATGCCTCTCTCGATTACATGAATAAGTGAATATAGATTCAACAATTAAATTGTCAAAAAATACTTCAATACATAAAAACTAGAGTTACATTCCACAACCAATCATCAATATACTAAATCCATCAAACCCTAAAGAGAACAACCCCATAGATATGGAGCAATTCATCACAAATAGAATTAGAGTATAGGAAAACATAAATTCGATCCATACTCGGGTCTTGAGTAAGGAAGGTATGATGAAATCCTTGTGCTCGTGTTCTTCCAACTCCTTCTTAGCCTCCTTAGATCAAATATTTGACAAAAGCCCAGAAAATTATGTTCTTCCATGTATTTATACCAAGTTGCGTCGGGACCATATGAAATCACCTTCTCCAAGATGAAATTGGGTTTTCACTCTGTAAAAATTGCGTAGGTGTGCTGCATGGGGCGACGCGCCATTCGGGGCATTAGTGGTGAAGTCAAGAGAGCTAGTTCTAATAGGCATCAAAGAATTGTACAGCCGTGGCACCCCACGCACCGCGGCAGTGAGGATTTCTTAGAGTACAAATTTTTCTTGCGTTTTGACGTCCAGACTTGGTCCTCGACCCTTGAATACGATCTCAGCTTAATCCTTTGGGATTTTACTCAGACTTCAAAGCTCCAAATCACTCAAATTCATTCTATAACATCTGCATAGCTCAGAATCACTCCTACAACGCATAAAAACAAACAATAAGTGCAAAACACTATCAATTAATGCTCAAAATGAATAAAGTGCAGTAAATTAGAGTGCAATAAGCGACTAAAATATGCAATTATAGCCTACCACTAAGATACATAACAATTAGGCGGGTAAAAGAATTTATCTGGCTCAACAAAGAAATGTCTATGTCACCTCCAAGACTGAATAAAACAACTATTTTGCTTTGGAAACACAAGGGGCAAGTTCTAGACATCAAATGTAATGCATAGAATACACAAAACCTCACACACACATGGCATGTAACTCACTAGGGATCGGACTATCAAGACACTCTAGTCAAAGTAGTTAGGCGAAGTTAAGATCATATAATTTAAGGTACTTGTATAAGAGTCAAAAACTGAGCCTAAGCGTCACAACTAAAGCATTTACTATTCTCAGGCATAATAAATTTAAGAGATATTGCCTTCAAATCAAATCACAGCACAAGGTTTCTTACTCCTAAAAAAAATAAAAAACTAACTACACCTGGTTCAAACAAAATCCTTGAAAAAGAACCGTGACACAAAGAAAAACCAAGAGGGACTTTTTACACTACCTAACAAAAGAAAATCTTTTTGTCTTTTCTTTCGAATTTAAAATCCCTCAAGAAATCTGTCGATGATATACATCGTCGGGAAAAATGGAAAATTTCTAAAAATTTTATGTTTTTATGTTTTCATGTTTTTTTCAATTTTTTTTCTCTATCGCTAACTACTAATACTAACAAAAGAAAAAACTAAACAAATATACATACATACAAATATGCCCCACACCACACTTTAAGTTTTGGAATATCCTCATGACACACAATTAAAAAGTATAAGGTAAAAGAACGTCCCTGAAGATCCAGTCGGGTTTAGAGTCGAAGTCGGGCTCCATTCCTCTCGCCCGAACTAATGCACACATCCATGCAGACAGCTTCTTCTCAGCCTTTTTGGGGTACATCCCAAACTTATCTTTCTCGCTCACTACGGCCTATGCTTTTGAGCCCTTCACTTTCCACTCAACACTTGCTGCAAGTTTTCCTTTTTGCACCCCTTTTTTACATCCATCTTGAAAGTCACGGTCTCCTCACCCACTCAAGCATGAGTTTTCTCTCATGTATATCTAATATCGCTCTGCCCATCGCAAAGAATGGTGTTCCTCGGATGAGCGGGACCTCCTTGTTTTCTTCCATATTCACCACTATGAAATCCACAAGAAATATGAACTTATTCACCCGAACTAACTCATCTTCCACTATCCCCTTGGGTATTAAAGTCGTTTGGTCTGCCACCTGCAACAATATAGATGCAGGCCTTATCTCTCCAATCTCCTTCTCAAGTTTCCTATAAACAGATAGAGGCATTAAATTAATTGAGGCACTAGAATCACATAAAGACTAATCATAATTAATAGTTCCTAAAGAGCAAGGTATAGTAAAACTTCCTGGATTTCCACACTTTTGTCTGAGTTTACTTTGCAATATCGCACTGCAATGCTCTGATTGCTTAACCACTGAGGTCTCCTCTACTTTCCTCTATCAAGATCTATTTCAAGAATTAAGCATAAGAAGGCATTTGTGACAACGCTTATGTGAACGGTAAGTTTACATGAACCTATTTCAGCACATCCAGAAATCTCTCAAAAAGTATGTTCAGCTTTTCTCTATACAGCTTGTGAGAGAAAGGTAGCGCAGGCATGTGCTTGCTCTCCTCATGTTCCTCCTTTCTCGATTATTCTTCATTCTTCTTTCTCTCAGCTTTCATTGGGTCATTCTTCTTGTTGTCATCATCACTTTTCAGTTGCTCCTGACATTCTTTTTCAAGTATTACATCTTTTTGTATCGGGGTGGGATCTTTTAACACTTGTCCACTTCTCAAGATTACAGCATTCACTATTTCTTGGGAGAGTGCCTGGAACCCTCTCAGATAAAATTGTTGCAATCTATCCCACTTGCTTCTCTAAATTTCGAATTGTTGCCCTTTGTACTTCAAATCTTTCATCGGTTTTCACAATGAAGGCCTTCATAAGATCTTCTAAATCAGGTTGATTGGGCTGTTGAGGCTGAAACTCTTGCCTCGGCTGATTCATAAAACCAGGAGCTCCTTGTCCCTGAAATTTGGGATTGTTTTGTTGCCATGCATTAGCGGTACCCCCAGGTAAACTCCATGAAAAAATGGGATGCTTCTGACCCATTGCATTAAAATTATAATTTCCTATAACATTCACTTCCTCCTTTGAGGCTTGACACTCATGAGTACGGTATGCTCTTCCACATATATCACAGGCTGCATGTGGCTCACTTTGTATCGAGGCTAAGGTCAACTTCCATATTTCTTTAGCCATAGCATCAAGTTGTGCATGCACAGATGTATTAGCATCAACTTGGTAAACATTAGTTGATCTTCTTCTTTCAGCAGTCTTAGAGGGCCACTAATTGGCATCTTCAGATAACTCATCAAGAATTGTAACTATCTCCTTTGGAGTCATCTTCATTAAAGAGCCTCCTACTGCAATGCTCAATGTTCTATGCGAGGCCGGTGCAATCTATCCCAAAAGTCCTAGAGTTGCATCCAAAGTTCAATTCCACTATGTTGACACTTTCTAACAATCTCCTTAAACCTCGCCCACGCTTCAAAAACTGGTTCCGTCTCTTTCTGGCAAAAGTATGGATTTCTCTTCTAAACTTGCTCGTCTTAGCTGAGAAGAAATATTTATCAAGGAATTTTTTGGTCATCTCCTCTCATGTTCTAATCGATCCCGTGGGCAAGCTTCGAAGCCACTACTTTGCATCATCTTTAAGTGAAAAGGGGAATGCCCTTGAGTACACTGCATCTTGTGACATCCCATTGCATTGAAAATTATTCATCATCTCCTCGAAGTCCATTAAATGTGTTTGGATCGTCGTTCATCTTTCCTCCGAAGACACAACGATTCCGAATGGTTTGAAGCAACCCTTGCTTGAACTCAAAATTGTAGCTATAATTGGAGGTGGTCTAACACTTGATAAGCCTCGATATTAGACCGGTCTAGCATAATCCCAGTGATCTCCCAGGCATGGAAGCTATATTTCCGAACTGGTCTGCAACCAATGGTTGATTTTGAGCAATCCTCCGACCCCTCTCTTCTTCCTAAATAATATGTGCATCTCTAATAGCTTCTTGCTCAGCATCCTGTGCAGCTTTTTCTCATTGTTGGGCTACCTCTCTTGCGAATAAATCTACATTATCATTACCGTTTCCATCCATAGTTCATTTGGTTAAGGATTGCCCAACCTTTTCTAACGTCTCGGTGAGATTTCTTTCCTTCCTCAGCTATAGCGGTTGGTTTACTATCTCGGGCTCATATGGTACCACTTCTTTCCCAGAAGCTCGAGTCATGCGCCAATCATAACCTATAACCTACGCTGATGCAATATTAAACGCGGAAATAAGAAAACAAAAAGATAGAAGCAAGACGCTCAATGAACTATCAAGACAACTAGTAGGAACTAGTCTACTTACCTTCTTGATGAAGTCACGGAGTACCTATACTATACGAACAACCCTCAAGACAACAATGGTCTTGCAATCTATTCGATCAAACAAAGGAACAAGTTCAATTTTGAATCACACCAAAATTGGACAAGTTAATTCACACGATTTTGGGAGCAATGTGCTGCCGGGTTTTGATTGATAATAATGTCAAAAGGTATCAAAATAATGAAGTATTTAGGCTTATATAGAATGAGCCTTTACCTAAATCAACTAGGAAAAGAATAACTAGTTATCCTAAATCAACTAGGAAACAACTAATTAACAAAAAGGCCACAATTTGGCTAATTTAAAGAATAGTCACGCAGGACCAAAAAAATAAGAATTAATGTCTTCAATAACTACATAATAATACAACATAAACACAAATGTACATCTTCAACACAAGATTCGTCCATAGCAAGATTTATGGACGCTTGGATCTTCTCCAAGGCTAACCAACGCCTTTTCTTGTCTTGTTCATAGATGGCATTGATAACACTTGATCAAATTTATTTGCATCATTCTCCCCCTCTTGAGAGGATTTCGTCCTCGAAATCAAAGCACTGTCATGTCCGAAAGCAATGCTACTAGACAAGTCCATAACATAAGAGTTGTTATTGATATTCTGCGACATTTGAAATGGTCCATCTCCCCGCGGAGCTAACTTCCCTTTCCTATGGTTCGGAAATCTTTCCTTTCGGAAGTGCACCCAAACCCAGTCATCTTTCTTTAGGTCTAGCTTTTTCCTTCCTTTATTCTTCTTGAATGCTACCTTTTCATAAGCATCCTCCAAAGTTTTCCTCACCTTAGCATGTAATTCGAGCAACGCAGCTGCCCGATTTTCTCCATCAACGCTAATAACTGCATCTCTCGGCAAAGGAACAAGATCAAGTGGTATCAAAGGATTAAAACTATAAACACATTCAAATGGAGTAATGTTAGTCATGCGATGAACAATTCTATTATATGCAAACTCCATAATAGGTAATCAGTCAGCCCAAGTGCCGGACTTCCCTTTGGTCAAAGCTCGAAGAAGAGCTC
>MCJB01050437.1:0-22581 GCA_002018475.1 Nicotiana obtusifolia
AAAAAAAAAAAAAAATTTTCTTCTTTGTAAGAAGTTTACGTCTGAATGATTCAGCATAGAACAAATCTTACAAAGAAGAAAATTCATCAAGTGTACACCAAATCAATTTGATCATTTGCATTTTTTCTAAATTTGTTTATTTTATGGTTTAGTAAAATAAAGAGGTTGAGCTTTGAATAATTCCGGATAGACCACATCTTACAAAGGAAACTTTTCTCTACCAGACGACGCTCTAGTCTATTCCCGCCCTTCTCAACACATTTTTTTTCAAGATTGAAAGAGTAAAGTTGGAATCCGATGTGTGGTTCCTTTTTACTTGTTTCAGTTGTCTGTTTAGATTGCTGACCTAGATTGATCTATGTTCTAATTTTGGATTGTTTTCCCGTGATTAGTACGTACTCAAGGTGGGCGAGGGTGCTAAGGCACAGTGTATTAGTGGTTTCACTGGCTTGGACATTCCTCCTCCCCGCGGACCTCTCTGGTATGTTATCTTTGTATGTTCTCTCTATTTTAGTTTATAATTATGTTTTAGAGATAAATATCAGCAATGCAGTTGATCCAACTATAAGCTTAATCCGAATTATAGAGCTACGGCACAATTAAACCCGAGCCAGCAATTCTTTTGTTCACTGAGTTCTCTATGGTTACAGGATCTTGGGTGATGTTTTCATGGGCAGATATCACACAGTCTTCGATTATGGCAAACTCAGAGTTGGATTTGCTGAAGCAGCTTAATAAAACAAATGGCCCTACATTCACCCCCTTCTAATGCTGCTCCCAGATATAGCAAATGGGATTGAGACGTATGAACACTCTAAGGTGTTAGAAAAACTATACTTGTAAATATTTCCTTCTATCTTCGACTATGAGATGTAGCACTGCTACTATGTCCTTTGTGCTTTTAGCTGTTTGTGTTATTTTTCTTGAAATTTTAAAATCAGGTGAATGTCTTAAGGTTGCGTCATATGATTTATGCTTGTATTATCATTGCAGCAGGATCGTGATGTTAATACTAGTGTTTGCCATTGCTCTCACAGATTTTTTAAAACAGAAAAGAAACACAAATAATTCGAGTTGCCTAACCGTTTTACATGGGTAGAGATCTTGAAATTACTTGATCAATATAGCTGGCGGGACACCTAGTAGTTCGTTGTTCGCGCAAGAATAATTAAGTCGTTTTTTTCTTTTTAATTTAGCCTCAGGAAGTCGGGAATCACCTAAAGAGAACGTATTTCCATATGGGTTCTCTCAATCATTTAGGATTGGTTGGATCCTTTTAAACTAAAAAGGTTCTTTTTCCGCTCTTCCGAACTGGATCTCTTTGATAAACAGAGGAAATCTCCTTCCAAAGAAGAATAAGAAAACATGTTGGAACCCTTATTTTTTGTCCTACATCTGCATAATATGCGCTACTCTTCGAGATGCAATATAAACGGTACATAAACGCCTCAATTCAAGCTAGTTGGAATCGGATATCCATAAGGACTAAAAAGTTTCTGCGAAACATTAGATTTAAATTAAACATACTAATGACTAGAACTTAGTTACAATTCACAACTAATTGATATAATTTAAATAGGTCTTCCTTTGTACCTATTTTATGTTATGTCTGAATGGATTAAGAGATTGTAGGTCTTTTAAGATAATTTTTTTAGATCTTGCTCGTCTCCTTTTACCACCTTCTCCTATCATAGTTTTGACTTTTGATATAAATTGTAAGCATAAGAAATGGATACCATCTCCAACATATAGAGAAAAAGTTCTTTTATATTTTAGTTCGTGGCAATATAGCTCATAATTGTTTAGCATTTGGTTTTTTCAATGCCGTATATTCTATTATTATCAAATGTCAATATAATAGAAGAGCTAAAGTTTCGACTTGACTGCTTTAGTGTCTTTATGAAAAGGTTGAGGATATTTTAGACTTTTAAGCATCACTTAAGTACTAATTTCACATACGTGGCTTTGAATTGTTTAGACAAACCCTATGTGTCAGTTATATATCTTATAGATGTCTTATTGTCACGTCCCAAACCTGGGAGGCATGACTGGCACCCGATGCCATGTTGGCCCGAGAGAACTACTGTAACTCATGATCGTTCGACGAAAACTAAAACATACATAGGTCGACTTGGCTGAACTCATTCTTTCTGTAAATATCATGGAGCAACATGCCAAAACTCGTAATGTATAACTGTAAGTGCGCAAAAGCTATATCAGCGAGCCATCGTACTCAAAACATGAATACACATAGGCCATTAAGGACTCTGACATACTATACACACTCCGGATGAAGTGGAGTCTTACCGATACTTTGTTGAATGCTAACCTCGTCTTCTGTGAGAGCTCATCAAACTGATTACCTACTCCTAAAGGCATGAATGCAGCGTCCACAATAAAAAGGACGTCAGTACGAATAATGTACCGAGTATATAAGGCATAACTAAAACATAACAATAAGTCAACAATGAGAGAGATATAGAAATCAATCTCAACCTCTGAAGTGCCACTGAGGGCCATGATATGCATACTGATTTTATTTATATATTTAATGTCTTTATCTGGGATTATTATCCATATCGTAACATGATTGCCCAACTGATTAGTGATAACTGTCCGACCAGCCGTAGCACGATGGTAAATGCATAACGACCCGACAGGTCATAGCTTGATGGTTAATATGTAGCTGCCCAACAGGACGTAGCTTGGTGGTAAATGAAGATGCATATTATATTATATTATGAACATTAACATATTTATCGTATGCCTCAATTGAGACTTAGGAACTTAGACATGCTTTGAATTATATTTTTGCAGGAATGAATAACGTCGATATCCTTAACTACTAAGAATAAAATCATTCATGGAATAATATCACTTTTACATTTCGTTACTTGGATCGTGCCAAAAGAAGGAACGATTAGCCTTAACATACCTTTGTTGATAAATAATTAATATACACTACCCGTAGTACTTCAGCCTACATTAAGGTATTAGAACTATGGTTAATACTTTGGAAGAACTCAAAACACATTTCTAAGCTACTAGCTCTCTTACGAAGAATTAGGAAGCACTTATCCTATATTTTCTCACGTTCCCCAATTCAAAACAGCACCAAAGAATAACATAAATAATATCAACAACCAATCCTATCCATTCAGCCCCTCAACAACGTAAGAACAATTCCAAAAATTCAACCAATAGTACAACGAGCAGCAAGCTCGGTTTGTGACTAAACCACTATAATTTTAAAACTCTTATCCCTTCCAGAATTTATCAAACCAAATAAAAATTAGAGAGTTTTTTCTTAACCGAAATATTCTAGATCTTGGAGCATTAACTGGAGAAGATCTTCTGCCAACTTCACAGCAATATAAAGGGACATCCTACAAATATTCAAGGCTAATGATATCGGGAGAAAACTCACAGAATTATTCTTGGCAATAGCGATCTCAACAAGAAGGTGCTCTTGAAGATTCAATCTGCTCAACTAAAGAATCTGTTCTTGAAGACAAAGCTTATGAAATTCTTTAGTGCTTTAGGTTCAGTCAATATCCAAATTGTAACATATTTGCTTTTTAGAACTGTAACCAAAGGTTAGGGCAGACATATTGAATTTTTGTAGTCGCTCCTATACTAGAGTTACTTTGGAAAGGGGTAGCTACAATTGAGTAGTTGTAGCGAAAGGGTACTCAAGTTAGTCTCCTTAGTTAGAGAGTTGTAACCTAAATAAGCTCATTGAAATTAGTGAAATTTTGAGGTAAACCCTACCTGAATAGGTCATGATTTTCCCTTGAGTAATGAGGTTTACCATGTAGAAATACCATGTTACTTAATTTTTGCACTTCACTTTCTGTTTGTGTCATCGGGAAAGACACAATTCAACCCCCTTCCCCCCCCTTCCCATTTTGTGTCTGGGTGAACTCTGAAATAATATTTTATATTTTCAAACATGAAAACCCTTTGAGAATAATTATGAGTAGAAGCTTTTCATATATAGAGGGAGAACATTAGTTATAATTTTCTCCTTTTTCTTACCATCATGCTTAAATAGCTATATACTTACATTAAATGGGTGGCAAAAACTTTTGAGTTAAGATTGTGAAGCAAATATGACTTTAAAATTCTAAATTTGCCACTGTGTATAAGACTTCATTATTGTCATTGTCCTTTAACGTACTGATCCAACTAGTCATTTGCTTTCTAGATCCCCATTCCCCTATTTAAGACTTTTCATGTGTACTTTTGTTGTTTTATGACTTACGAGGATGGTTGGTTTGATTTTGGAAGGGTTCGGGTTGAATTCGGACACTTGGCTCCTTAATAGTGGCCTAAGGTGGCCAAGTTTGACTTGAGTCAACATTTTGAGTAAACGACCTCGGAAGCGAGATTTGAAGGTTCTAATAGGTCCGGTTCGTATGATGAATTTGGGCTTGGGGTGTGTTCGGTTAGAATTTCAGATAAACCGGGAGCATTTCAGCGCTTATTGTTGAAAGTTGGCTCCTTGAAGGTTTTAGAGTTTCCTAAATTTGGTTTGAAGTAGACTTTGGTGTTGTGGATGTCTGTTTGGGATTCCAAGCCTAGGAATAGGCTTGTATTGTGATTTGTGACTTGTGTGTAAAATTTGGCGTCATTCCGAGTTGTCTAATTATGATTATCACGACCCAAAATCCCGCCTTAAGCTTCATGATGGAACCTAGTCTCAAAGAATAGGTAAGCTGATTACTTATAACAATTAAGCCAGTTTAACAATGATATTCTAAAACAAAGTTCAATGTAAAAACTGAAATAAAGGTGAACAAGCCAACGCGGCAATAATCACAACACCCTCCCAATACTAGATAATACAGAGTCACGAACTCTAGCTGAATACATAAAAGATCCTTAAAACTGAAATACAATACTGTTTGGATAGTAAGCTGACAGTACAATAAAAAGGGAAAGGACTCCAAGGGACTGCGACGAACAAGCAACTCTACCTTGAATCTGCACGATCAAGAAGCTAACTCTGCCCAAGTCTAGTATCTCCAATACCTGGACCTGCACAAAAATGTGCAGAAGTGTAGCATGAGTACACCTCGGTCGATACCCAGTACGTATCAAGACTAACCTCGGTGGAGTAGTGACGAGGTACAAGTTAAGACACCTACTAGTCAAAATAACACGTGCAGTATAAAAGTATAAAGGTAATAATGAAAGCAGGAATCAGTAAATGGACACAAGAATCAACATGTGATATAAGCAGGAAAATAATAAGAACACCGTTAGAGTACCAGTGAAAACCATATAAGGAAAATAAATGACAACCAATACTCAAACCGTTCTAACACAAGTTTCTTAATAGAATTACTCCATGATTACCTCATCTTATAAACATAAGTCACGAGTCCCAAACACCACAAATCATATGCTCATGGGACCTTGTGCTCACATTATTAATCACAACTGCACGGATAATTCACGTGTCAATATCTCAATCCGCCCGGCATGATCACAGGTTCACAATCACAATCCGCGTGACATGGTCACAGTCTCACAATCACAATCATAGGCTCAATGTCACAATCGAAGTTGATAATACAAGAATACATGGGCATGATCAATGAATGTCAAGTTTCATATTTCTAAACTGGTATAAGTGGCATGCTACGGTGTATGCTTGTGCGAGTGTACAATCACAGTCGAAGTCAACAAGTAATATCAAAGACATCGAGCATCTCATTGAAAGCAACACAACAAGTCACGTAAAGTGCATAATCACAAGGAAAATCACACTATCACACGAATATCATCAACATAATGCTCCCTGGCCATCACATATCATCCCTAACATCGCCACCCTTATCTCTCCGTATGGATAACATCATAATAGCCACACTTATCGCTCTGCCTAGAAATTTAACATAATAGCCACCCATATCCCTCCTCCCTGACAATAACACAATAACCACCTGTATTACTCCGCCCAGATCATTATACAATAGCCACACGTATCACTCCGCACAAACATCAACAGTGAGTATCCACCCTTATACTCTGCATAACAACAACTATGAGATGCTAACCTTATGCTCCGCATAACAACAATCAATCCACACAACAAATTCACATGTACTAACAACACAACAACACGACATATCAACTTTTACCACAAGTGCCCATAGGCCACAACCCTTCCAAAATAACAAAACTAATATCACTACAACACATAGCCCACGGCTCAACCACGACGTGTACAAGAATCTCAATGGCAACAACATGAAATGGGGAAAATAACTCACCAATGAACACTACTCCATTAAACAACAACTTTAACTAAAACATGTTAATGGCTTTCAATAACTTCTGCTTCAATTAATTACTTAAGAATAAACTCAATAATGAAGGTATTTCCATGAAATAGCAAACTTCGAATTCTAGTGTATAACATAAGTTAACAATGAAAGAGATGGCATGAACTAGCAACTACATCTAAATGTGTGAGAATAACCTGGCAAAGAAAGGATATCATGTAACAACAGTTTCAGTTAAGAATAACTCGACAATAAAGGAAAGTACATAATAACAAAAGAGGTAACAACTTCAAATAAAGCATATAAGAGTAAACTTGACAAGTAAAAGATATGACAATGTGCTAACAACTTCAAATAAAGTATATGAGAGCAACTTGACAAATAAAAGATATAACATGAGCTAACAACTTCACATAAACACATAAAAGAAACCTAAGAGTCTAAACTAGTCAAAAACCACATATAAGTCTGAGTAAGCACTCGTCACCTATCGTACATGTCTTTCACATAATTCAAATAATATAATAACTTCCAAATTCTAAGGGGTAGTACCCCCCCCCCTCCCCCCCCAAAAAAAAACTTAAGTAAGATACTTACCTCAAAGTAGCTAAATTAGTACTCTAAAATGACCATCTCGTGTGAAACAACCTCCGTACGGCTCGAATCTAGCAAAATAACTTAATATCATAAATAAAAATCATAGGAAATAATTTCGGATAATAGAGCTTCGATATTTAATAAAAACTATAAAGTCAACCCTAGGCCCGCACCTAGGAACCCGATAAAATTTACAAAATCCGATCACCCATTCCGATACGAGTCCAACGATACCAAAATTATCCAATTCCGACATCAAATCGGCCTTCAAATCATCATTTTACATTTTAGAAAGCTTTTTAGAAAAATTCCTAATTTTTCCAATTCAAACCACTAATTAAATGATAAAACAAAGATAGAATCATGAAATATAACTAAATAGGAGTTAAGACTACTTACTCCAATACAAATCGTGAAAATCCCCTAAAAGATCGCCCAAATCTGAGCTCCACAACTCAAAATATGATAAAAATAACCAAACCCTCGATGTATATGAAGCTGCCATACGATTTCCACATTTGCGGACAAAACAGCGCATATGCGCTCTCGCTTTTGCGATCCAAATCCTGCATCACCGGTTTCCACTTACCAAACCAGCAACTGCACCTGCGCACAAGCGGCGGCACCTGCGACGACACAGAAGCGGCCACAAAAACACAGAAGCGGACTTTATCACATCTACGATCCATAACCTGCAGATGCGACCATCGCACGTGCGATCCTTCACCCCCAAAAGCGAATCTCCCGCCCAGGCCTCAACATCGCAGAAGTGACACAATGCATGCAGAAGCGGATCCGCACATGCGCTCCAATATGCGCAGATGTGAAACACCAGAATCAGACTTCTTTAACTACATGGAAATGACTCGAAACTTATCCGAAACACACCCGAGGTCCCCCGAACCCCATTCGAGCATACCAACAAGTTCCATAACATAATGCGAACCTGCTCGAGGCCCCAAATCACATCGAACAACATCAAAACTAAAATCGCACCTCAATTCAAGCCTAATGAACTAATGAACTTTCAACTTCTACAACTCGTTCCGAATCATATCAAATCAACCTGAGATGACGTGAAATTTACATGCAAGTTCCAAATGACACAACGGAGCTATACCAACTCCCCAAATCGTAATCCAAAACCGATATCAATAAATTCAACTTCCGGTCAAACCTCTCCACTTCTCAATCCTTTAACTTTCTAACTTTCGCCAAATGCATTAAATCAACCTACGGACCTCCAAATCCAAATCCGAACATACGCCTAAGACCAAAAATCACCATACGAAGCTATTGAAATCATCAAAACACCATTCCGGAGTCGTCTACACAAAAGTCAAACTCTGGTCAACTCTTGCCACTTAAGATTCTAAAACAAGAATCATCCTTCTAAATAAATTCTGAATCATCCGAAAATCAAACTCGGCCACACACACAAGTCAATAATACACAATACGAAGCTACTCGAGACCTTAAACCACCGAACGGAACGCTAAATCTCAAAATAACCGGTAGGGTTGTTACATTCTCCCCCTCTTAAATAAATGTTCATCCTCGAACGTGCCAAGAACCTTTCTGAAGCCATTAAATCACTAAATGAACTCACCATTCATCGAGGGTGATCCCACGTCACACCATTCCACATAAGTTGGACAACACCATCTCAACTGTAGATTGTTCCTTCTACCCATACCGATAAGCCTTAGAACCAAAATTTTCCACCATTCGATCATTTCCCCAAGGCTCGATTTCCACATAAACACACTATATCAACCTCAACCAGCTGCCACAGCTCATGCATACACCCACAAGGTATGGCCACCCAACGTAGTACGTCGCCCATATGCCCATAATAATATCTCTGGCCACAATAGCTATCCATAATCAAATCTAGCATCGGCAAATAACTTAATATCAACTAAAACCTTGTCCCAAACCTTCACAATGCTGACAACGATGCAAGAAACATGAAGATCTCGTAACCACTCACCCAAATCAATAAGTCACACCCAATGCCACATGGGCACATACCTCGCAAGCTAAACCCAATAAGCATAACATGAATATGAGTGAATATGGAAAGAGAAACACATAAGAGAACTATCAAACAAGTCCAACATGTACAACTCCCTATTACTACCACACTAATAATCCATTCCACAAGGGGGAATCAAAACATTAGAACTACTCACAAAGATCTCTTCCTACTATAACTCCACCCTGGCACGTGGTCCGGTTCAAACATATCAAACCACATGAACACGCGAGAATCCCATCCTCCGCTCTGAATGACAAGCAGAATACACATCACACCAACCGAAACCTTCTACTAACTCAATTCCACAAAATAAAATCACAACACGTAATCCTAAACCGGTATAGCACCTAAATCACAGGTCGTAACCAAAACATCCAGAAATCACATCAAAACCTACAGTAATGAGTAATAGAAAGTTCATCCTAGTCTCATAACTCTCAATGGTGAACAAAACAAAACGATAGACACGGGCTATCACTATAGAACCTCCCAACATGGGCAAACACATAGGCAGAGTACAAGAATCACGAAACACATCCATATGTGAAGCAAGATAGGAGGACTCATACCGATAAATAGGACTAGATCAAAATAAGATTGATGCCCCTCTATGAAAATCAAAACCATACCTGTAACAACATCATCTGGTACAACAGCCTCAGCCCTACCATGGAAACAAATCAATGGGTCGGGCCTCCCCTTCTAGGGTGCCCTCTACCCGCCTGTCCTCCACCCCTAACGGGTTGTGCAGGTGGCGTAGCAACTGGAGTGGAGCTCATAGCCTGAGTGCTCTGATGAAATCCACCTCTCCTGAGTCTAGGACAATCTCTCATCATATGCCTAGTATCGCCACACTCATAACAACCCATCTGCTGGTGCGATTGCTGGTACTGAGTCTGTACCGAACAACTGGAATAACTACTGTAGGAACCCTGTATAGGTGGTGCAATAAAAGATGACTGCCTCATATTAGTACCTTGAGGTCCCTGACTAATTTGTGCACCACGAGTAGTCCGAAGTGCGAACTAGACTGGCCGACTGCTCGAGCCTCCGCAGTGATAGGTCATAGCTGAAGGGTAAACCACTGAATCCTCCAGAACCTCGAGACCTCATGGCCTCCTTATCCTACCTCTCCTTACCCTGAAAAAGCTCTAACCTCCTTGCAATCTCCACAACCTACTGAAGTAGAGTACCAGTGTCCAACTCCCGAGCCATACTAAATCTAAGACCATAATTGAGCCTCTCGATAAATCTGTGGACTCGCTCATGACTTTAGAAACCAAAGTAGGTGCATGATGGGATAGCTCACTGAACCTGATGGTATACTCCGACACCATCATAGTACCCTGACGCAGCTGCTCGAACTCTGTACGCCCCGCATCATGGAGGGTCTGAGGAACAAACTCCCTTAAGAACATCTCTGAAACTGAGTCCAAGTGAGTGGTGTTGAATCAGCTAGCCTACCCTCCTCACAAACCTGCCATCACTGATACGTTGCTCTAGATAACTGAAATGTAGTAAAAGCAACTCCGCTTACCTCCAAAATACCCATGGTGCAGAGAATATAGTGGCACTTCTCTAGAAAACCATGCGCTTCCTCGATAGATGTGCGACTGAAAGTAGGTGGACCATACTTCTTTAACCTTTCAAGCCTCTTCTGCTCCTCCTCTGATGGGCCTGGCCTGATCTCAGGCTGAATCGGAATAACGGTTATACTGGCATAATGCTCGGAACTTGACCAATGTGAGCCCGCTACTCTGGAGTATAGATGGCGGGAGTCTGAGCTCCTTCCCTAGTCTGTGAAGTAGTAGGTGCAACTGGGATAAGTCCTGCCTAAGCCAATGTACCAAATATGCTCAAGATCTGTGCTAAAGTCTCCTGAAGTTCGGGATTAACAAAAGATGCCTCCGGTGCCTGTCCCCCAACCGGAGCTACTGGTGGCTCCTTAGCCGCAGCTCTAGCAAGTGCTCTAGTTGCGGCACGTGCCCCTCCTCTGCCTCTACCTCGGCCCCGGCCTCTCGTGGCTCTAGCAGGGGCGCGAGTGTCTGCTCGGCTGATCCAGTAGCACGTGCCCTCACCATCTGTGTGAGAATAGAGATACAAAGGCTCAAACTTCGAAATCAACAAATCTGCACGACAGGAATGAAAGAAAATTTTTCCTAATAGTTCCATAGCCTCTCGAAGATAACCACAGACGTTTCCTTACCGATCCGCAAGACTCTACTAAACTTGCTCGTGACTCATAGAACCTGTGAACCTAGAGCTCTTATACTAACTGTCATGACCCAAAATCCCGCCTTAGGCGTCGTGATGGAACATGGTCTCTAAGACTAGATAAGTCGATTACTTACAATAATTAAGCCAGTTTAACAATGAAATTCTAAAACAGAGTTTAATATAAAAACCGAAATAAAGGTGAACAAGCCCACGTGGCAATAATCACAACAACCTCCCAAGACTAGGTAATACGGAGTCACGAACTCTAGTTGAATACATAGAAGATCTCTAAAATCAAAATATAATACTGTTTGGATAAAAAAGTTGACAGTACAGTAAAAGGGGAAAGGACTCCAAGGGACTGCGACGACCAAGCAGCTCTACCTCGAATCCTCGGGATCAAAAAGCTAACTCTGCCTGAGTCCGATATCTCCAATATCTAGAACTGCACAAAAATATGAGAAGTGTAGTATGAGTACACCACAGTTGGTTCCTAGTAAGTATCAAGAATAACCTTGGTAGAGTAGTAATGAGGTACAAGTCAAGACACCTACTAGTTAAAATAACCTGTGCAGTATAGAAGTTTAAAGCTAATAATGAAATCAGGAATCAGTAAATGGAAACAAGAATGAACATGTGATATAAGCAGAAAAATAATAAGAACACTGTCAAAGTGCCAGTGAAACCATATAAGGAAAACAAATGACAACCAATACTTAAACCGTTCTAACACAAGTTTATCAACAACATTACTCAAAGATTACCTCATCTCATAAACACAAGTCACGAGTCCAAAACCACAAATCATATGCTCACTGGACCTTGTGCTCACATTATTAATCAGAACCGCACGAACAACTCACGTGCCAGTATCTCAATCCGCCCAGCATGGTCACAGGCTCATAATCACAATCCGCTCGAATGGTCACAGGCTCGCAATCACAATCCACCTGGCATGGTCACAGGCTCAATGTAACAATGAAAACAAATAATACAATAATACATGCCATGATCAATGAATGTCAAGTTTCATACTTCTGAACTTGTATAAGTGGCATGGTACGGTGTATGCTGCGCGAGTGTACTATCACTGTCCAAGTCAATAAGTAATATCAAAGACATCGAGTAGCTTATTGAAAGAAACATAATAAGTCACGTAAGGTGCATGACATACACAAGGAAAATCACACTATCACACGAATATCATTAACATAGTGCTCCCTGGCCATCACATATCATCCAGGACATCGCCACCCTTATCTCTCTGTATTGATAACATCATAATAGCCACCCTTATCACTCCGCCCAGAAATTAAATATAATAGTCACTTGTATCACTCTGATAGCTACCTGTACCACTCTGAATGCCACCCGTATCACTCTGCCCTGACAATAACACAATAGCCACCCGTATAACTCCGATAGCCACCTGTATCACTCCGCCCTAACAATAATACAATATCCACCCGTATCGCTCCACACAAACATCAACAATGAGTTGCCACCCTTATACTCCACATAACGACGACAATGAGATGCCACCCTATGCTCCGCATAACAACAATCAAAACACACAACAAGTTCACATGTACTAACAACACAATAACATGGCATATCAACTCGTACCACAAGTGCCCATAGGCCACAACCCTTCCAAAACAACAATACCAATATCACCACAACGCATAGCCTACGGCTCAACCACGACGTGTACAAGAATATCAGTGGCAATAACATGAAACTGGGAAAATAATTCAATAATGAAGACTACTCCATTAAACAACAACTTCAACTAAAATAGGTTAATGGCTTTCAATAACTTCTACTTTAATTAATTACTTAAAAATAAACTCAGTAATGAAGGTATTTTCATGAAAAGACAAACTTCAATTTCTAGTGTATAACATAAGCTAACAATGAAAGAGATGTCGTGAACTAGCAACTATGTCTAAATGCATGAGAATAACCCAGCAATGAAAGGATATCATGTAACAACAATTTCAATTAAGAATAACACAACAATAAAGGAAATCACATAATAATAAAAGAGGTAACAACTTCAAATAAAGCATATAAGAGTAAACTTGACAAGTAAAAGATATGACAATGTGCTAACAAATTCAAATAAAGCTTGTGAGAGCAACTTGAAAAAAAAAAGATATAACATGAGCTAACAACTTCACATAAATACATAAAAGAAACCTAAGAGTCTAAACCCGTCAATTTCCACATATAAGTCTGAGTACGCACTCGTCACCTTGCGTACACGTCATTCACATAATTCAACTAACAGAATAAATCCCAAATTCTAAGGAGTAATTCCCCACACAAAGTTTGGCAAGATGCTTACCTTAAAGAAGCTAAATCAATACTCTAAAATGACCTTCTCGTGTGAAACAACCTCCGGGCAGCTCGAATCTAGCCAAAATAACTTAATATTATAAATTAAAACCATAGGATTTTGATCTTTAATAATAACTAAAAAGTAAACCCAAAAAGTCAACCTCGAGCTCGCACCTCTGAACCCAAAAAAAATCATAAAATCCGATCAACCATTGTTATATGAGTCTAACCATACCAAAATTATCTAATTCCGACATCAAATCGGCCTTCAAATCATCATTTTACATTTTAGAAAGTTTTTTACAAAAATTCCCAATTTCTCCATTTCAAATCACTAACTAAATGATAAAAACAAAGATGGAATCATGAAATATAACCAAATCCGAGTCAAGGATACATAGCCCCATCCAAATCATGAAAATCCTCCCAAATATCTCCCAAATCTGAGCTCTACAACTCAAAATATGATAAAAATAACCAAACCCTCGATATATATGAAGCTGCCTAGTGATTTTCGTATCTGCGGACAAACAGTGCATCTGTGCTCTCACTTTTGCGATCGAAATCCCGCATCTATGGTTTCCACTTACCAGACCAACGACCGCACCTGTGCACAAGCGGTCGTACCTGTGAAAACGCAGAAGCGCCCGCACACATGCAGAAGCGGACTTTATCACATCTACGATCCATAACCATCGCACCTGCAATCCTTCACCCGCAGAAGCGAATCTCCCGCCTAGGCCTTAACATCGTAGAAGAAACACAATAAATGCAGAAGCGGATCTACACCTGCACTCCAATATGCGCAGATGTGAAACACTAGAACCAGACTTCCTTAACCACATGGAAATGGCCCGAAACTCGTCTGAAACACACCCGAGGTCCCCAGGACCCCGTCTGAGCATACCAACAAGTTGTGTAACATAACGTGGACCTGCTCGAGGCCCCAAATCAGATAAAAAAATATCAAAACTATGAATCGCACATCAATCCAAGCCTAATGAACTTATGAACTTTCAAGTTCTACAACTCGCGCTGAATCATATCAAATCATTGTGGAATGACGTCAGATTTTGCATGCAAGTTCCAGATGACACAACGGAGCTTTAACAACTCTCAAAATTGCAATCTGAACCCGATATCAATAAAGTCAACTCCTGATCAAACCTCTCAACCTTCCAATCCTTCAACTTTTCAACTTTTGCCAAAATATATTGAATCAACCTACGGACCTCCAAATCCAAATTCGGACATATGACTAAGACCAAAATCATTATACGAAGCTATTGGAATCATCAAAATACCATTCCGGAGTCATCTACACAAAAGTCAAACTCCACTCAACTCTTGCCACTTAAGCTTCTAAAATAAGAATCATCCTTCCAAATCAATTCTGAATCATCCGAAAACTGAACCTGGCCACACATGCAAGTCATAATACACCATACGAAGCTATTCAAGACCTTAAACCACTGAACGGTTCGACCGGTTGGGTTATTACAATGATTCATCGCGTTTGAAGCTAGTTGACGAAGTTTAAAGTTCAAAAGTTGATTAATTTGGTTTGAGTGTGTGATTCTTGGTTTTGATGTTGTTCTAAGTGTTCTGAGGCTTCGAGTAGGTCCAGATTATGTTTATGAACTTGTTGGGGCATTTGGACGGGAATCCAAGTGGCTCGGGTATTTTTCGGACCACTCGGAGTTAAGTATAAAATTGTAGAAATTTTGCTACTGGTTTTCTTCTTCGCGAATGTGGAGGAAGTCTCACGTTCACGATGAAGGAATTGGGCTGGGAGACTTTCATTCTACACTTTCGCGAAATTTGGGGTCGCGATCGCGATCGCGAAGCTTTGGGATCATTGGCCTTCGCGTTCGCGATCGAGGGGTTATGTTGGCATAGTGGGAGGCCAGCTGGGGGAGGAGGCAGGCTTTGGCCTTTGCGTTCATGAAGGGACGCTCGCATTCGTGAAGGGTAAGCCACATTGGGCATCGCAATCGCGATGGCCCTGTCACGTTTACGAAGGAGTCCTTTTTGGGCGATGGCTGGTTTGCCATTGCGATTGCGAGGCTCCTTCCGCAATCGCGAAAAAGGACCACTGGGCAGAAACATGATTTAACATTTGGAATTAGGCTCATTTTCTCTCATTTCACATTGGTTTGGCCAATTTTAAAGCTTCTTGGAGTAGGATTTTCACCTATCATCTTAAGGTAAGTGATTCCTACCTAATGTGAGTCTAATACCAAGATTATGGGTGGATTTTAACATATAATATTTTTGTTGAAAAATCTAGGGATTGGTAAAAATGGGATTACACCATGAAATTGCTTATGGAATTAAGTACAAATTATATTTTAGTTCATATGGTCACGTGTTAAATTTATCTACAAAAATTTTCGGAATCCGGGCACGTACGCCTGGGGGTGACTTTTAGGATTTTCGATTTGGGTTGGGTAATTACTCTAATAGATAAATCACAAAATTTTGAGCATATATTGATTAGTTTGTACCACTTTTGACTAGTTTCGGGTTGCTCGACATCATTATTAGGCTATTAGTGTGGTTTGAGGGCCAAGAAGAGGACTTGGAAACAAGGTTATTCTCTTGCCTAATCTTGTAAGAGGCGAGTTTTATTTTCTTGAGTGTTGGCGGAATACTGGATTGTTGGTGATTGCCATCCTTGTGTTGTAGTTGTTTGATCCGTAGTTCGAAGAGTTTCTCTATTTTTGTGGATCGGGCCGAATGCCTTGGTAGTATATTTGAGATATATCCCTGGATTGAGCCGTACGATCTCGGTAGTGTATGTACACAATTATTATGGATCGGACCGTACAACCTCGGCATAACTCGTGCGTAATATCGCTAGGAGTCAGAATATACATAATATTTCCTTCATGACTTGAGATTTGATATTTACTTGATGGTTTTTATTTGTTGAGATGGCATGTAATATTTTGGGATTTGAAACTGATATTACGTTAAAGGATCACGTTATTTACTGTTTCTTATTCCATTCTTACTGTTATATTTTATGCCTATTTATAATTCTTGTACTCTATTTATTGACCACTAGTAAGTGTCGATCTCGACCCCTCATTACTACTTGTTCGAGGTTAGACTAGATACTTCCTGAGTATTTGTTGATTTACGTACTCATGCTACACTTCTGCACAAATTGTGCAGGTACAGAGGCAAGTACATCTGTTGTCCATTCGGGCGCGCGTCCACATCATCCGGAGACTCAGTGGTGAGTTGCTCCCCTATGTTCCAATCTGCAGCAACCAGAGTCTCCTTCCTGTTGCATTTTATATTTCTGTCTATTTCGTTTCAGACAATAGTTATAGTGGTTTGTATATTCTACTAGATTGCTCGTGCACTTGTAACATCGTGTTTTGGGTAGTTCTAATAGATGTTATGGTTTTTGCATAAATTATCACCATTTAACTTTTTTATATTCTATTTATGATTTATATCACCATGGCTTTCTATACTTAATTTATTTATTAAATAAAATTCATGATTTCAAAAGTAAATGAGCAATTGAATAGATAGTTCACCGTTGGCTAGCCCTACGGCGACGTTGGGCGCCATCATGGCCAATAGTGGAAATTGGGTCGTGACATTTAATACATATTAAACATATTCATTTTCGTATATTTAAGGTTATCAACTTGGGGTAATAGACTTGTGGTAAAACTTATCTATATATTAATATAAAGTAGGGACAATGAACCGGTGATGTGACTGTATGGGATAAAATTGGTAAATGACAGGTGGATGTTTGACGAGTTGACACATGGAAGTAAAGACAAGTAAGATATGAGTAATAAAATAGTTGGCACCGGTTGAAAACATGTGATCGGTGCTAGGTAAGTTCCAAGGACAGAAAAACCAAGAACGAAGATTTGAAAGGAAGACATCGGTTGGGAAATACTGCATTCAATGAGCAACCGTTACAAAGAATCTTTTCATTAATTCTCAATCGTTATTCAGTCATCAAGAGGGGTTTTATTCATATTAAAGTAGAGCTTGATTTGGGGATCTTGTCTCCCTGAATTGAGCTATAAATAGAAGAATTCATATTCATTATAGGACAGGAAAACATTATGTGTACACAAAATCCAAAATCTGCTCTTCTTCTATAAAGATGCTTTCTCACTTTCTTGTTCTTCATATTGTTCTTATTATTTCCACCGGAGGAGTTCATCCCATAGCTAGGCTTGTACTTTCTTTAAATTTATCTAATTTATTCATTTTTATTCTTAAGCTATTTTATATTGTTGGATCACCCCAAGGCGATGCACTAGGCCTAATAGATTCCTTATCAAATAGCTCCTGAAGCCGTTCTTTCAACTCCTTCAACTCTATTGGTGTCATACGATACGAAGGAATAGAGATGGGCTGAGTGTGCGGCACCAAGTCAATCTGTCGAGTGGCATGCCTGGCAGGTCTGCGGGAAACACATGCGGAAAGTCTCGCACTACTGGAACGGACTCAATGGTAAGAGTATCAGCACTAACATCCCTCACAAAGGCCAAATACGCCAAACATCCCTTCTCAACCATCCGTTGAGCCTTCAAGTATGAAATCACTCTACTAGGAACATAATCCAGGGAACCTCTCTACTCAACCCTAGGCAATCCCAGCATCGCCAACGTCACAGTCTTAGCATGACAATCCAGAATAACGTGACATTGTGCCAACCAATCCATGCCTAAAATCACGTCAAAATCAACCACGCTAAGCAGTAAAAGATCAAATCTCATCTCCAATCCCCCAATAGTCACCACACACGACCGATACACACGATCCACAATAATAGAATCAACCACCGACGTAGACACATGTACATGCATAGCTAAGGAATCACGGGGCATATCCAAATAACAAGCAAAGCACGATGATACATATGAATAAGTGGAATCAGGGTGAAATAATACTGAAGCAACCCTAGTGTCACACCGAAACAATACCTGTGATCACTGCATCTGAAGCAACTGCCTCTGGCCTGGCGGGAAAAGCATAACATCGAGCCATATCACCACATCATCGACCTCCCCCTCTAGGGCGGCCTCAAAACTGCCTGAGTCCACCCAGTGCTGGTTGAGTGGGTAGTGAAGTAACTGGTGCGGAAGTCATAGCCTGACCTCTCTGTTGAACTGGACCTCCCATAAGACAGGGGAAATACCTCCTCACATGCCCCAACTCTCCACACTCGAAGCAATTTCGGTCCAAAGATGGGGGGGGGGGAGCCTGAACGAGACCCTGAGAAAAAGAAGAGCCACTAGAAGAACCTGGTATTAACGAACCCTAAACTGATGGAGCACAAGATTAACTCTAAGCTAGGAGGGCACTAAAAGATGGCTGACCCGAACGAGCACTGTATGAACCATGACTAGCTAATGCACCAGGATGAACTAGACTAGCCGTCTGATCGGGTGTATAAGGACGAACTCTGCTGTGCTGTGACTGACCTCCAGAAGAGGTACCACTGAAACTACCTAAAACACGTGGCCTCTTTCCCTCCCACTCCTCGCACTCCTGCCTACAAACCGACTCCAAGCCTCTAGCAATCTCTACTACCTGGTCAAACCTAACATCTATCTCGGCCTTTCGAGCAAAACTAAAATGTAGGCCATAGTTGAGGCTATCAATGAACCTCTTGATCCTCTCTCTCTCTCAGTGCAACCAATCATACTACATGACATGCCAAATCTGCGAACTTCATCTCATACTGAGTCACTGACATACCCTCCTGGCATAGTAGCTCAAACTTTCTAAGCAACTCCTTTCCGCGAGTCTATGGAACAAACTTCTCTAAGGAGAGAACTGAGAAGTAATGCTAAGTAAGTGGTGCAGTGCCGGCTAGTCTGCTCTACTCATAGGCCTACCACCATATCTAGGCTACCCCAGTCAACTGAAATGTAGTGAATGCAACCTCATTGGTCTCCAAGATACCCGATGTGCGAAGGATCCGCTGGCACCTGCCTATAAAATCCCGAGCATCTTCTGACTCTGCACACTTAATTCTGGAAGCTTAAGCCTCCCAAACCACTCTAGTCTCTTTTGCTCCTCATCATTTATGGGTGGGCCAACCTTGGCCCGAGCAACAACAATCGGCTGGGCTGGTAATACCGCCGGTGTCTGGAGTCCCTGAGCTACCTGCTCTGAAGTACTGGCGGCGAGAGTCTGGGAACCTCCCCCCGCCTGTGAAGTGGCTGGTGCAGCTGGAATCGAATCGCCTGAGCAAGGCTCGTGCATACAGTCAAATCAAGTCCGAAGCCTACTAAAGGCTTGGGATCACAATGCAAACTGCTATGCCTGAGCTGCTCCCATCGACTCAACAACATATGGTATCTTCTTCTCAGCTGGAGCAACTGGTGGCTCCATAGGTGTTGCTCTAGCTGTAATACGAGCCGCATCCTGGCCTCTACCGCGGCTCCGGCCTCTCACCCTTGTGGTACTAGTGGCCGTCCACCTGATCCGGTCGTATGTGTCCTCACCATCTATGAGGGAATAGAAGAGTAGAAGTTCAGATTTCGGAATTACAAATTTGCACAACAAGAATGCAAGAAAGTGAAGTTTCCTAACAGTTCGGTAGCCTCTTGAAGATAAGTACAGACGTTTTGTACAGATTCGCAACACTCCACTAATCCTGCTCATGACTCGTGAGATCTAAACAACCTGTGGCTCTGATACCAACTTGTCACGACCCAAAATCCAAACCTATCATGATGGCACCTAACACACTTGCTAGGCAAGCCAACAATTATGTAACAGCTAAACATTTGAATAAACATGTTTTAATATACTTAACAGCAGAAATGATATAAATCTTGGATAAAAATAACTGAAATACTACTACAACCATCCTAAAGATCTGGTGTCACCGAGTACATGAGCACTACTAAGTATCAGCATAAACCAAAACTCTAGTACAACCGTCCGAGTAATAGAACAGTACTGAAGAAAATAAAAAGAAAGAGAGTCAAGGTCTACGAACGCCATAGCAGCTACCTCGAAGTCTCCAAGCAGGTACTAGCACAGATCTAGCAATCACCACGTCTAGATGTACCTGGATCTGCACACGAAGTGCAAAGTCAAGACCATTCACGAGAAGTCAAGATAAAGAGCTTCATGATGCACATTTGATGGTGAAGAAGAGCCAAGTAATTCTATGCACTTTGTGAAGAGTGGCCTGTGATGTAAGGCTATGAAAGTCACTAATTCTTACTTGTTTTGGAGTCCTGCGTGACTAGTTCTTAAACTTAGCCAAATTGTGGCCTTTTGGTTAGTTATTTGTTTCCTAGTTGATTTAGGTTAATTAGTTATTCTTTTCCTATTTGATTTAGGTAAAGGATCATTCTATATAAGCCTAAAGACTACATTATTTTCAGCACCTTACATTAATTTTACAAAGAAATTTCGGCCAAGCCTTTTGTGCTTCCAAACGTGTGACTTTAACTTGTCCAATTTTAGTGTGATTCAAAATTAAACTTGTTCCTTGTTTGATCTAACAATTTGCAAGACAATCGTTGTCTTAAGGGTCGTTCGTATAATATAGGTACTCCTTGATTTCATCAAGAAGGTAAGTAGACTAGCTCCTACTTGTTGTCTTGATAATTCATAAAGCGTCTTGCTTCTATATTTTGTTTTCTTGTTTCCGCATTTAATATTGAATCAGTTGGTATCAGATCAATTATATTGCATCATGTAATATGAGTACAACCGGCCCCATGTACTCAATAAGTAAAACCTTGGGTTGAAAGTAGTGACGAGCTCAGAAGAAGACAGTCAGAGTCCAATATAGTGACAATACAGGTATAATAATGATAATAACAATAAATGACTCAGAGAAATTTTTATAATCAGCTCATTCATGACACAGAAATTTAGACATGCTTTCAAGTTCAATAATTAAATCCCAACACCGATAAGAACATGTCAAGTACAACTAGCATGAGAAATGGTACATCTCTATGCCTACATGTCCTATTGGGAACATAATCCAAGGAACCTCTCTACTCAACCCTAGGCAATCCCGGCATCGCCAACGTCACAGTCTTAGCATGACAATCCAGAATAGCGTGACATGGTGCCAACCAATCCATGCCTAAAATCACGTCAAAATCAACCATGCTAAGTAGTAAAAGATCAAATCTCGTCTCCAATCCCCCAATAGTCACCACACACGACCGATACACACGATCCACAATAATAGAATCACCCACCGACATAGATATATGTACATGCATAGCTAAGGAATCACGGGGCATATCCAAATAACGAGCGAAGTACGATGATACATTTGAATAAGTAGAACTAGGGTCAAATAATACTTAAGCATCCCTGTGGCACACTGAAATAATACATGTGATCACTGCATTTGAAGCAACTGCCTCTGGCCTGGCGGGAAAAGCGTAGCATCGAGCCTGACCACCACCTGATCGACCTCCCCCTCTAGGGCGACCTCGAACTGCCTGAGTCCCACCCCGAGCTGGCTGAGCGGGTGGTGAAGTAACTGGTGCAAAAGTCATAGTCTGACCTCTCTGTTGAACTGGACCTCCCATAAGGGGGGGGGGGTGTAATACATCCTGACATGCCCCAGCTCTTCACACTCAAAGCAACCTTGATCCAAAGATGGCAATGGGGCCTGAACCAAACCCCGAGAACCAGAATAGACACTGGAAGAACCTGGTATTGACAAACCCTGAATTGATGGAGCACGGGATGAACTTTGAGCTGGAAGGGCACTGAATGATAACTGACCCGGACGAGCAATGTATGAACCACGACTAGCTGATGCACTATGATGAACCGAACGAGCCATCTGAGCGGGCCTATAAGTACGACTATTACTGTGATGTGATTGACCTCTAGATGAGGCACTACTGAAACTACCTGAAACACGGTGCCTCTTTCCCTCCCGCTCCTCGCGCTCCTGCATGCGAACCAACTCCAAGCACCTAGCAATTCCGACTACCTGGTCAAACCTAACATCTGTCTCAGCCTCTCGAGCCAAATTGAAACTGAAACGTAGACCATAGTTGAGGCCATCAATGAACCTCCTGATCCTCTCTCTCTCTCTCTCTC
>MCJB01050437.1:22805-56975 GCA_002018475.1 Nicotiana obtusifolia
CTCTCTCTCTCTCTCTCAATAGGAACCAACCACACTGCATGACGGGCCAAATGTGCGAACCTCATCTCATACTAGGTCACTGACATACCCCCCTGGCGTAGCTGCTCAAACTGCCGATGCAACTCCTTTCTGCGAGTCAGTGGAAAAAACTTCTCTAAGAAGAGAACTGAGAACTCATGTTACGTAACTGGTGCAGCGCCGACTGGCATGCTCAACTCATAGGCCTGCCACCAACTATAAGTTGCACCAGTCAACCGAAAGGTAGTGAATGCAACCCCATTGGTCTACAAGATACCCATTTTGCGAAGGATCCACTGGCACCTATCTATAAAATCAGCTCGTTCATGACACAGAAATTTAGACATGCTTGCATGTTCAATAATTAAAGCCCAACGCTGATAAGAACATGTGAAGTACAACTAGCATGAGCAATGGTACATCTCTATGTCTACATATCAGATTTGCGTTTCAAATGTATGATTCCACGGTGATGTTCTCCAAATACTTCCACTCTCAGAATACTCAACTTGCCTGTCTCAAATGCCCACTCATCACACACTGAGTCACTCAACACTGTGCGGGTGCCTGGCACTAATGCCCCTCACTAAAGCACGTGTATATATCCCTGTGCATGCGCTCACTACTGCTATGTCAGACTACGGAGGGGCGCATCCTGCTCAAGCGCTAATATAAAGCCTATAACGTCTATTGCGGCGTGCAGTCCGATCCACAATAATAAATAAGCCAATAAGGCTTGCTACGGCGTGCAGTCCGATCCACAATAACACTCACAACCCGAAATAACCTCATAAAGTCTCAACCGAAGAAGCACATATCATAAACATGATTTCTAACATGAATCACAGCTCAATTACTCTAACAAGTAGGGAGTTCATAGATAAAACAAGATTTGCTAGCAATTCAATAGAAATATCAACACGGTTCATGTGTACGGTGCACGCCAAGCATGTGTGTCACCCCAACACAACACAAATAACACGTTTTCAGGGATAAATACCCTCAATTCAACTATTAAAAATGTTACTTACCTCAAACGCGCAACTCACTACTCCCACAAGCCCTTGCCTCGCGAATCGGCCTCCGAGCAACTCGAATCTAGCCAAAGAAAATTAATTCCATCAATAATAGCTATAGCAAACAATTCCAAATGATAAAGCTAAGGTCATTAACCAAAACCAAAAAGTCAACCCAAAAAGTCAATCTCAGCCCCACACCGGGGAACCCGACAAAATTCACAAATTCCGAATACCGATTCAATAATGAGTCCAACCACCCCAAAATCATCCAATTCTAACCACAAATCGACCTCAAATCCCCAAATCTTACTCTCCAATACATAGTCCAAAAAACCCCAAATTTTACCTCAAATACACATAATTTAGGTGTAAAAATCAATGGGTAAACAATATTTATCAATAAAAGTGATGAATCTTCACTTACCTCTTCAACTGTAGCCAAAGCCCTCTCAAATATTGTCCCTAGCGGAGCTTTAAAAGTCCAAAATGATAAAAATGGCTCAAATCCTCGATTATATTTCTGCCCAGCGATTCTCGCACTTGCAGCTCACTTAAGTGCATCTGCAGTCCCTCAGGTGCTGCCAAAATCTTGCTTCTGCGATTCCTCTATGGCCTCTAACCTTTTGCATCTGCGGAATATAGCTTTGCGCTTGCAGAAGCACACATGCACCAAATCTTTCGCTTCTGCAAAACTCCCTGCCCAGCACAGGACCCGCTTCTGCGAACTCCAAGTCGCACCTACGGCCAAGCTCCTACGCCCTATTGTCCGCTTCTGCAGACTGGAAGATGCGGAGACCCTTCACACTTGCTCTCCCAAACAACCTCCCAAATCGTCGCACATGCATACAACTGGCCGCTTCTGCGGCCCAAAACCTCACAGGTGCGGTTACACCAGAACTGAAACCAACAACACTTCCCTAAGTCCTAAACTTAACTCGATTTTAATCTAAATCACACCCGTGGCCCTCGGGACCCCATTCAAATATACCAACATGTCCTATAATATGATACGAGCTTAGTCGAAGTCTCAAATCGTATCAAACAATATCAAATCATGAATCGCACCCTAATTCAAGCCTAATGAAAAATGAATTTCCGACTTTTAAAACCAATACCGAATCATATCGAACCAACGCCGATTGACCTCAAACTTTGCACATAAGTCACAAATGACACAACGGACCTATCCTAACTTTCGGAACCAAAGGCCAAACCCGATAATCAACAAAGTCAACTCTCGATCAAACTTCTCAACCTTCAAAACCTCCAACTTTTCAACTTACGCCAAAAAGCCGCAAACCAACCTACAGACCTTCAAATCAATATCCAAACATACGCGTAAGTTCAAAATCACCATATGAAGCTATTGGAACCATTAAAACTCCATTCCAGATTTGTCTACATGAAATTCAAACTCCGGTCAACTCTTTCAACTTAAGCTTCCAACCTTGGGACTAAGTTTCCCAATTCACTCTGAAACATCCCCGAACCAAACCAATCACCCCAACAAGTCATATAACCATAAATGAACACAAAAAAATTAATAAATAAAGGAACGGGGCTACAATATATAAAACGACCGATCATGACATTCCAGTATTTATCACTTAGCATTTAAGATTTATATTTTTGCTACCTTGATTTTGTTCTATTTGGAAGATTGCACTAATAATAATGACATGCAGCAGTATTTCTTAGTTTCTCCTCGGTATGCAATAATAATCATTATATAAACTCTTTATATTTGCTTGAATTAATAGTTGAATTCCGTGTTTGCCTAACGCTATATTTAAATTAGAATAATAGTTTAGTGTCATGAATTTAGTAATGCAAATGTGAGATTTATGTAAGATTTATAGTGGAAATGACACCAGGAAGTCAGTTTTAATCCTGCTTTTTAAAATATATTCACAGTTTACAATGTATTTAAAGATTAGCCAATTTTGTTCAAACTTCAGAATACGGCGTCATAGAGTTTAAACCTCAAAATTCAATCTTCAGGACATGATATTCTAAAGTTCGAAAATTGTGTCCAAAAGTTCGAATCTTATGTCATGAATTTTAAATTAGTAGTTCAGAAATACTTTATCATGAATTTCAAATTAGCAGCTCAAAAATTCAGGACATTAAGTCTTGAATTTTTAAATTCAGGATACTTGGTCATGAAGTTTGGGTGAATTGGCTAATCTTTAAATACATTATAAATTATGAATATATTTTAAATAGCTGACTTAAAAGTGACTATTGCTACACTTTACCCAAGATTTATATTGCAATAGTTGATAACAAACACCTAAAATATGTACCCTTGTAAAGTGATTTGTTGAACATCTACTTCAAATCATATATATACTTTCTGTTACCTTTTTATCAATTTATCGTATTTTCTTTGTCTCATTGTACCCAAAGAGAAACAATTTTGGTTTTTTATTTTTTCGTGTGTGAGGTGTAACATAATAATTGTCAAAAAATTCACCAATAGAAGGGCCCCTATATAAGGAGTTACCAAAACAGTTAGCACAACTAAATTGAAACTATTAACAAGCGGAAGGAAAAAATTAGATTGGAATAAATACATAACTATTCACTTTTGGTTTCATGCCTTGATTATTTGAATGGAAAAAGTTTAGAGAAATAGATTATTTACTATCTTATGACAGAAGAAAAATATATACATAAGTAGATTAATTAATTATATAGTGAGACTAATAAAATTAGGAATTAAATCCCAAAAGTCACTTGTATAAAAGTGAAATGCTTCGTTACAAATTCTTTTCCTTATAGAAAATCTGATATTGAAAAATGCAATTAAATATAGACTCTAATTCTAATAATTATATTTATGTTTGTGATTACATTAATGTATTTTTATTTGATATATGGAAATGCCCGAAAAAAAATTTCTCTATTAAATTTTTAAAAATTATTATTTTTTAAAGTTATTAATGTTTTACATACCGCGCGAAGTGCAAATAATGTTACTAGTTATAATATAAAAAACAACATTAAACAATTAGTTAGATTGCGTTTAGTTCAATTGGACTGATCAATTTCATAAAATTCTTCTGACACATCTATTCACGGGTACAGTCAACTTGCACAAAAATAGGTTAATCAATCGTTTATCACATGGTTTGTGTAGTATGTAAGTGGATAACTTCATCTAGATATCCTTAATTTTCTGAAACTGTTTGCTACCGTAAACTTGGTTCACATGCAAGAGGTATTGTAGCTAAAAATCTATGACTGATTCATAGTTCCCCTAAATGAGGATAGTAAAAGATACCCAAAAAAGTATAAAAACTCTTTTTCCATACTCAACACTTTACTTACTTATCTATTGAGTAATTGCTAACAAGAGTTTTTAAACTGCTATATATTTACTCTGACACAAAACTGGTACACACTAATGGTGCAAAACAAAGAAGTTTCCATGGTATGCTCTATCTAAACATGAATTTCTAATAGTAGTCTTTGATCACGTTCTTATTCATGTAATCTTCATTTTTTATTCAAGGTTGAGAGTGGGAATAATTCCGATGATGGAAGAACAAATGAACAAATTGATGATCTGAATAAGTGGTTGCCTATAACAGCTTCCCGAAAAGCCAAATGGTGGTATTCGGCATTCCATAATGTAACAGCCATTGTAGGAGCCGGTGTTCTAGGCTTACCATGTGCCGTGTCACAACTCGGCTGGTATATTATAGTTTTCTTATGATACATCTCATGTACGTCATTCATTTGTGAAAAGAGTTTTGACCATCTTATATTTGATTTTTTAAAAATTAATATGTAGGATTCCAGGAATCGGGATGATAATAGTTTCATGGAGTGTGACATTATACTCATTTTGGCAATTAGTTAATTTGCACGAGCATGTCCCGGGGAAGAGATTTGACCGATATCCTGAGTTAGGAAAACATGTATTTGGCCTAAAGAGGGGTTACTGGATGGTGATGCCTCAACAGATGATTGTTCAGGTTGCCTGCGACATAGTATACATGGTTACAGGGGGGAAGTCTCTAAGGGAAAGTGTGAATATGATGTTCCATTGGGGTCGTCGGATTAATCAAACTTACTATATTATGTTTTTTGGAGTTCTTCAATTGATACTATCCCAAGCTCCTAATTTTAATTCCTTGAAGGTGGTCTCTTTTACAGCAGCTGTTATGTCTTTGAGGTAAATGAACACAAAATGCATAATACAAGTCTATTATTATGATGTTAAAATAATTATACATCTAGTAACTAGTTTTTTTCCCCCATTTAAAAATACATGAGTTTATCTGGTGAAATAGGTTGTAATAAATTTGGAAAATTTACTTATACTATCACATGTATTGCTTACATTCGGAAACCAACCATAAGGCCCATCGTTGGAAATTCATATACTGTAAACTTTTGAAATAGTTCAATTCAAATTTTTTCTTTTTACATATATGTTGGAATTTTGAACTATTATATAGAGTTTGCTTCATATTTTCTGGACGAATGACTTTTCCCAAGTTTTTTTGAAAGAATTTGATAAGAATCCTTCGCAACCATAAGAAAATCAAGTGTATGCATGCATTACTATGGAGGTATTAGCTTCATCTCAACAATCTCAGTTTACAAAATCAAGATATAATTAGCAATTTCTTATGGGCACATACATCATGTATCTATTGAATTAGTCAAAGATATTACAAATTTTGAGTTAGCTAATATTTAAATGCTAGACGCTTAATTTTAAATTAGTTAACCATCCACATTTTCGGTCATTGCATCTCTTGGCCTTTCACGTCCTTTTTGTTTTTATGACAGTAAATTCACTTTATGCTTACATATGCAGTTACTCAACAATTGCGTCAATTGCATCGATCATCAAGGGAATTCAGCATTCAAAACCAGTTAATTATGGTCTTCGATCTCATACTACAGCTGGAATAATATTTGATATTTTCAACAGCTTAGGAACCATTGCATTTGCATTTGCTGGACATAGTGTTGCATTAGAAATTCAAGCAACTATCCCTTCAACCCCAGAAAGACCCTCTAAAGGGCCAATGTGGCGGGGTGTTGTCGTGGCTTATGCAATAGTTGCATTTTGCTATTTATCTGTGGCAGCCTCTGGATTCTGGGCTTTTGGCAATCTTGTGGCTGATGACGTCCTTGTTACACTAGAACACCCAACTTGGCTCATTTCTCTTGCAAACTTCATGGTGTTTTTGCATGTTCTTGGAAGCTATCAGGTGATGGTTTGAAACTGTATTATGATATCTTTGTCAGAAGACGATTATCTCCAATTTGGGTCAAATATTTTTGTGTTCATTACCATTTTGTTTTCTAATCTCAGGTTTTTGCAATGCCCGTTTTTGACACGATTGAGTCTTTCTTGGTTAAAAAACGTCATTTCACTCCTGGGCGACATCTTCGCCTTATTGCCCGAAGCATTTATGTTGGTAAATAGAATTAATCTTTCACGACCTTTATGGAATGCTAACAATAAAATGAAAAAGAGATAGCAAATGTGATGGTAACTAATTCCTGTTTTTTTAAACTTGTATCAATCATTACACAGTTCTCACGATGTTCGTTGGAATTTGCATTCCCTTTTTCGGAGGGCTGTTGGGCTTTTTCGGAGGATTGGCATTTTCATCCACATCATTTTTTGTGCGATCTCTATCTTATCTTTCTCTAGAATTTCTAACAGCTTTAAGCAGAGCAGTACTAACAAAAGTCCTTAATTGTATATATGGCAGCTCCCATGCATGATGTGGCTTGTCAGCCAGAAACCTAAAAGGTGGAGCTTTCATTGGATCGCTTCTTGGGTAAGTTTTTCAAATTTGTTGAGATAATAATACACGATCATGTGTTTCCATTTTCTATCCCAAACAAATATTTAAAGAAAACTTAAACCATGTAACTGTATAATGTTAGTTCCAAAGATAGAACTGAGGGGTCGTTTGGTAGGCTGTACTAAGTAAAATAATCCTTGTATAAAAATTTAATTCGTCCAATATAATATTTGGTTGCTCAATTCAATTTATGCATACCTAATACATGGATTACTTATACTTCATAGGAGGGCTTAGCTAATACCAAAGAAACCAAGGGATTACTAATCCCTGCATTAACTATATCTGGATAAGACCCTAAAATTACTAAACCGCCCCTCAAACCCTTTTCCTAAATTTCTTTATATACAGAAAGAAGAATATTCAAGGGTATAATTGTAAAGAAAATTTTGTACAGTTTTAAATCAAACACAAGCTTAGATTATACATTGCATAGCTAATTTTTAATACAATGAACCAAACACTTGATAAAAAATAATCCCAGCACTACAATTCTTGCATTACTAATACCTGCATTACTAATCCCTCCTGACTAGCTAATAGGATGTGCTATCTCAAAAATATAATCAAATAGTATTGTGCAAAATAGTGCATGCATCATCTTTTTGATACAATACAAAGTTATATATTCTCTTCTTATTATGCTGCGGATAGCATTTGATGATTTTAAAATATTATACTATAATAACATTACGAACTAAAATATTTAACAGCAGCAGTAAAAGAAACATGTTCTTTTTTTTTTTTTTCCGGATTCGTGATGTACTAATTAACTTTATATAGATAACGTATTTTATATTACATTATTAGTCAACATGATTTTTGAAGTACATGATAGTTAACATGTCACTATGTTCTCCATGTTCACTTTCATTTCTTTTACTTTGTTTGCAGATTTCAATTATTATTGGCGTGAGCATAACCATCTTGGCACCAATAGGAGGAGCGCGCACCATTATCATTTCAGCGAAGAATTATACATTATTCTCTCATTCTGAAGAGTGATAATTCTCTCATTTTCTATCACTTGGAATTTCTTTCTCCCAAAAATTTAGAAACATCTATTCTAGTGATTTTGTTTCATATGAAGTCAGTTCAGTCTAAACGTGTTTCGCATTTATCGACATACTACTATATAAAAGTGGCGTGAAGCGCGTCATGGTTGTCTTTGCCAGCTTGCCGATGAAACGAAATTTCTTTTAATACAGTTGTATTAGTTGTTTTTATTGGTCCAACTAAGTAGGTTGTTGTGCAGGCATCGTCAGTTTTTGATTGCGCACACACTTTTGCCCTTGCTTATCGTGTAACTTTTCAACTTACTGTTTTTCGAAGACATTTATAACCATGAGTTATCTCTTTATTACATTAGACGTCATTGGTATCTTTGTAATTTTGGTAAACTTTGAAAACCTTTATCATGTTCTAAAAGTATCTGATGTCATGTTAAATAGAGATGGTAGTTTTTTCTGGCACGCTTTTTGTAGCTTGCATGCGACGCGCCTATACATTGGAGCAAACTTAACCCTTTACTACTTTTCGAAATGTAATCTTACGGTGTTAGCCGACATACGAATCTAAAATTTTTATTTTATTTTAAAATTAATATTTGGCCATAAAATTTTTTTAATTTTTAATTAAATATAATTTTTTAAATTTTTTGAAAATTTAAAAAGCTTCAAAAAGTAATTTTTTAAAATTTTCACTCAGGTCACTCACAAATTTTTTAAAATAACCTAAAATTATATTTATATTCAGATATAGCTCTAATTTTCAAATTGTATCACTTAGAAAAAAAAATCTGGTTTTTTCTTTTAAATACAATTCTTATGTCCAATTGCCTACTTAATAATTTTAATTTTACTGGTGCTCGGCTTATTTTTATCAGAAACAGCCGATCCAGTTGATTAGACAAGCCAACACATCACTTGTTCATTAATGGATTAGACAGCCACATCCTGGGAAATGTTGATATGGAGTAGTCTATTGATAAAAAAGTACTTCTTCTCTTACTTTTTTCTAAATTATTTTCCCTATATACCACAAAAGTATGATCACTTTTTCGTCTTTATTTTTAGTTTGATAAAAAATAATACTTAAAAAAGACTAATGAAACTTACATTAAATAGTAATAAATTTAACAGATCACACCAATGTACTATCCGCGTCTTTCTATTTAAAAGGATGTTTATTATGTTATTCGATACAAACTTGAGCTATCATATTCGTACTTGATTATAATTATTTTTTTCTGGTTAGTCTGATACTTTGTAGGAAACTAAAAAAAAGGAGTACCTGCCTCTGGAAAATATTAAAAGCCGAAAGTTTACAACAACCTTAGGGTTTAATAACATCTTTAACAAATTTATAAATAGCCCGATCAAGTCCTCTTCAAAAAGTATTATAACAATAATAGTAGAAAGATATGTGAATGCCATTAATAACTAAGTTAACTTATAAATGACAAATAATATTTATGTTAAAACAACAAAGCTTCTAATAATACAAAATAATGTTTGTATATGTCACGATCCAATTTGCACTATAGGCCGTGATAGCGTCCAACGCTGTCGTTAGGCAAGCCAACAATTAAATTCAAAGTGTATCTCGAAACAAATAATGAAATAAATAACCGGAATCGTTCATTTTCATAATAAAATACTTATCTTATTTTCAATGTTCGAACGTGGTCAAATATAAATCCAGATAACATAACAGAATACCACCAAGAACAGTAATCTAAATCCCCAAAATTCGGTGTCACAAATGCATGAGCACTACTCGAATATACAACACAACTACAAAATCTGTCTGAAATAGAAAATAGACAGAATATAGTAAATAAATAGGAAAGGGACTCCGTGTATTGCGGATCATAACATGAAATGCAGCTCACCACAAAGTCTCCCTAGCAGCTGCACCTACGCGCCTAGATGACCACCGAATGTACCCATCTTAGTACCTTCACAATTAATGCAGAGGTGTAGTATGAGTATGTAAATCAACGCATACCTAATAAGTATCTAGCCTAACCTCGAAGAAGTAGTGGCGAGGGATTAACATGTGATTCAATAATCAAAGTACGATTAAAAGCAGATAGGTATGAAGCATAGCAAGTAGAAGCAACGAAAATAGATATATGTACATAACACAATACTCAACAAAAGAGTAGATACGAAATCCTTAAATACCGAATATTACCTCAAATGGAATATTTATATGATCAATAACAAACAAAATGCCAAATCTCAAGTTAGAAAGACTCATAGGTACTCCGACTATCTTTCGAATATTATGCACGATTGTGCCGAGGTTGTATGGTCCGATCCATAAAGTAGTGTACACTGCCGAGGCCGTACGGCCCGATCTGTGATGCATATCATAATACTGCTGGTGTCATATGGCCCGATCAATAATAGAACTGTTGAGGCGTTGTTGCTTCCAAACGCACAAGCAAGTATACGTGGTCGTACAAGTAATAAAGTGATAAATCGAGTGTCGAACTTATAAAGACTTGTATTAACTACCCACTAACTTGACCAAGATATTATTCAGTCGAGTCAATTAGAGTTCAAAAGGTGCGATTATACTAAGCAATAATTGTCACAAGTAACTAATTAGTCAAGCAGAAAAATAATTGTTATGTATTCAGTAGAGATGAATATTCCAGGATTGTGATCGATTCGTCAATCCTATTGCGCTCTAATTAACGCTCTCTTTCATACAATTCGCTCATGGTTGCTAATTAATTGAGTAGTTGCTCTTATAGTATTCTCCCGAATTACTACTCGCCTATTCAAAATAGATGAAATCAATTTATTAAGAACACATTAAGATTACGATATTCAATTAAGCATGGTGACTTGTATATTCCCATCATATCCACAACTCCGCCCCCACTCAGAGTTAAGATCATGCCCTCTTCAATTCTTCTCTAATCTAGACGTAACTTTCCCAAGCATAGCATATATAGTATATAAAACCTAACTGTTGGCCAGATAATTAAGCAATTAATCACAGAATTGATGAAACAACCATACATTAGCAAAATGTACTCAAGGTTTAGTCAACTTCATTCATGGCTAAATCACAACCCTAGAACTACGGATTTTAGCCACTCGTGATAAAATCAAAACAATTTCACAAGTGCTGAATAGTTGAAAATACTAGGACAGATGAAGAAAAACTGAGAATTTTTGCTCCCGAGTGTTCCGCGTGTGTATTTTTCTCTCAAAGTGGCATCACCCCCTTCTCACCCAAAATTGGTTTAGGCTTGCTTTTATACGAGTTGGGGGAGTCTTGGGCTGAAATAACCTTGTCCCGGTACTGTTGATACCCAATTTTGCCCTCATATTTTTCAAAGAAGTATATATACTTCAAAATATCATTTTGCATGATACTTAATTTACAAGAGTTATACAAGTTCTATAATTTTTCATTATTTTTAGAGCTTTAAAATTGATTTTCTTGCATTTAAATTACTTGATTATTTATTTATTATCTCTTTAACTTATTTTTTGAGCATTCAAATTTATTATTTGCATCAACATATATGTTTCATAATATTTAACTTTATTTTATGAAATTATATTTGTATTTCTAAAGTAATTTACACAATTTGCAATAACGATCTATATTCAATACATATTTGTATTTATTATATTATTTATGCTAAAATAGCACTTTTACAATTTTTATAATACTAAACTATTATTTTCAAGTATTTTACTGCGTAAATAATATTTTTTAATTATTTATTAGTCATTTTATAATTTCTTTTTAATGAATTTTATATATTTAATTTATAGCCCCAACATAGTTTTAATTTCGGACCAAATTTGGCCCAAATCATTAGCCCAACACCCCAGCCCAAGCCAAACGACCCTCTAATTTCACCCGGTTGGTACCCATTTAAACGACCCGCCCTGTTCATCCTCAAATGCTGGCCGTTGATCTTAAAAGATCAACGGCCCTTGTTCACCTAAGCTCTTTTAATTAACCTAACCCTAAAACCCTAACTCATTCCCCTTCAGCAGCCGCCTCGGTATGCTCTCAAAACCCTCCCTCACTTCACAAACCCTAGCCGCCTCTCTAAATCTTCTCCAAATCTGATCAAATCATGGATTCTTTCTGTGATTCACTTACTTTTTACGCGTTACCTCATTGCTACTTACAAGATTATAGTGTTACTTAGTATTTGCCTTACTTTTGGCAAATACCAGTCTCCGAATCAATGGAAATCGGCTTCACCCTTCAAAATTTGGACGATATGTCGACTATATGCATCACAAGAAGGTCATACAGGTCCGAGTCAGAAAGATCCTCAACCAATTTTTTGATTTTGGTCAAATTAGAGTTTGCCTGAGTCTTTTCCTAATTTGTCTCTTAAATAATTCTACATGCTCTCCCTTCTTTATTCATGTTTTATTTATTGTGTTTCCTTGTTTAGATGCTTGATTTCGACTGCTATATAAACCCTTCCCCAATTTCCCCTTAAGAAGACCGGGGACGATCTTATTCCCTTAGCTTCTAAAAAAACAAGTGCCGATATGTTTATGTAATCGTGTCTCTATGAGGTATTATTGTTAATAGACTTCAGAGTTTTCAATTGGTTGCCATATATGGTTTGTTAACTCATGTGGTTGAGCGTATAAATGGATCCTCCATCTAAAACTGGTATGAGGTCATGTGTGGCCCCGAGTTGTGCAACACTCTCCTGTTTGAACTGTGCTTGGATCTGGGTCTACTATTCGCATGAAAAGTGAGCTTGCTAGAGGCCCAGGTAGTACTGGGTTGTTTCTCTTTTGGGTCTGCTCTGTTTATTGGGCCTGTAGTCTTTCAGTATGTAATATTTGCAGTTGTATTCATTATTTTGGGCCTGTAATAGTTTGTAAACAAAACAGATAGGGCAATTAGTGAAAAAGGAGATTGGGCACTTTAATTCTCACATGAATAGGTAGAAAACACACCTATAGAGTTTAATTGCTTTAATTGTTACTTGGTTTGACATGCCCTATTTTCTACACATTCATAGAAAGTATGCCTATAGGAACCTAAATGTGTTACCTGCTAACATTAGAATCATGTCTAAAAATATAAGTATTTCCCTTGTTCACATGCTTTATTTCTATACACTATTAGATAGCATGCCTATAGGATTCAAATATCATTGATTATTTGCTAAACTTGTGCAATTGCTGTGCGATTGTTAGATAACATGCCTATAGGATCGTGTTAAATAATTAAGATCTGCTTCCATTGATATTCATCTAGATACCATGTCTATAGGGCCTTAAGTGATTAATCAAATTGTTGTTTTCTTGTTCTTGTCACACTGCCCGCCTCGACAACATGCATATAGGAATAAGCGTGACGAATCTGTGTTCGAATACCAACTACTAGAGAACCTTCCTATAGGATATCGTTACTCGCTTAGAAAGCATACCAACAAGATCAAAATGAGTAATTCTGAGTTTTCCAGTGGTTTCACTGCCCAGGCGCGTATCACTTAGAGATCATGTCTATAGACTTTAATAACACTTATAATCTGTAATCTGAGTAGCAGCATTGCCCATGAGATTTTATTGAGCCATATGGTCACATAGAAGCCATGCCTATAGGTTTAAACGACTTTCATACATCTTGATTCTAAAATTTCTCACGACTCCTCACAGCATAATCTGAAATCTGTTTGTGTGCCTTTGTTGATATGTGTGGAGGTTAACTTGAGCCTTTATTTATACTATGCATAGTCCTACATGTTTTTGAATGTGTACTAGTTTTATCATTTTGAGCACCCTAAGTGAAGTCTAGAACCACCTAAATAGTAGGTCCAAAGCCTCCTAGACTATAGGCATGGGACGGGTAGTGCATGCATATGGTATGACTTAGAAATGAATTAGAACGCCTTTAAGTAAACAACTTCAACATACTAATCGAGTAGCAGGAGATGAAAGTCTGTGCTCGCTGAATAATATGAGCAACTCCTACCTAAAGGGAGTTGCGAAGTATTATTTATGTTGCACGGGGTGATCCTTTTAGCTAAAAAGCTTAGGATCCGCCCTTTCCCTTATATGTTTGCTAAAGGACTTAGTCATTATGCAGTTGTAGTCTTTGTGATCTTTAAAACTTCTATCAATTATTCATATAGTTTAATGATAATTTTCCTTACACTGGTTTATGTCATAATAGGACTTTCAACTTTCATATCTTTCCTTATATGCTTGCCTAGTTAGTCACATAATCCACATAGTTTAAAGTTCGACAGGGACCCGCAGTTGTGGACCTCGAAGAGTATCTAACACCTTCTCTTTGAGGTAATTTGAGCCCTTACCCGATATTTGGTGACATGGAGTAGTGAAACGGAGTTACTTGCAAATAGGTGCCTTAGCGCACCTCAAAATCGTTAGGTGGCGACTCTTCTCTTTTAACACCTTCATTTAAAAGAGTTGTCCTGCTTTCTCGAGAAAATGGGGCGCGATAGCATGGAGACTCCACTAGGGATTTACACTTGGGCTCTTACCATAACAAACTTGACTTATGTGGATTACTTTCTTTGTTACATGCACATCCCTTCCCTTATTCACCTTTATTTGTTTAAATTTTCTATAACATGCACATCCCTTTCCTTATTCTCCTTTGTTTTCTATGACATGCGTGACCGCTCTCCTTTTCTTTCCATCTCGAATGCTACATTATCCCTATCTCCTTATCTGCTTCATTACGTTCTCGCACATTTTCATGAGCCAAACTGACTTCTTTCTTTTGTCTTTATTTTCTTCTCTCTTCTTTTCATCTTAACTTTTGCTATTTTATTTACTGCTTTTTACACGCAAATACTTGGCAATGTGTTATTATTTCTGCATAAAGCATGTTCCACATCATACTGCACTCGTGCCAATTATCAACATAGCGGCGGTTGATGAGTGTTAGCGCTTTACTGAAAATCACCCTTTAAATAAAAAATGCTTATTTGCGGTAGACTATTCGATCAGCGGTGCAATCGATGGTCCCTGTTCCTTTCCCTCTCAAGTTGTCCACTTGGGAGTACCAGTCTAGACCATTCTAGAAACCCTACTCCAACTTGAAATGTACGTGCATCATGCTAAACCTAGTACGGGTTGGACCGTTATTGACGTAACAACCCGCTAAGATGAACTTTGTCCAAAGTCCGATGGGATTTCCACAATCCCAATGGACACTATCATATTATGTGCATTACTTGGAGAAAATGTGCCAACATGTTGATCATTATTGCGTAAGTAGTCAAATCTGGAGGGGGAAAGGGCTAACCCTCTGTTTGTTTGCAGAAAATGAAACATTAAATCCCCAGATGGTCCAAAACATCCCACCTTTGCTACTTGACTAGTGGAAAGACCTTGCACCTTGCGACAAAAATCATGTGAGAAGAATACTTGGTGACTTGCCATCCTTGCTAAACATTCGACCAAATAGGGAACTGATTGAGGCCGCTACCATGTTCTGGGAAGAGAAAAGAGCTGTTTTTCGATTTGGCAATATAGAAATGACTCCTCTCCTAGAAGAAATAGGAGGCTTTGCCAAGTTGCCATGGGATAGTCCGGGATTACTGGTACCAGAGAATCGCACTCCCCGGGCTATTTATTGGGTTTTAAGAAGAATGATGAGCTGCTCTGTCTAAACAAATCATACATCCCTTTGAATTTCTTTACGAGCATTATGGGCATAGCAAATTGTACCGTCTTCACCATGACGAACTAGCCATTACTTCATTGGGATGGGCGCATCGCCGGGTTTATGTGTTCGTTGTCTGCCTCTTGGGGCTGTTGATATTTCCAATGAAAGAGGAAAGGATTCACACTCGCTTAGCCATGGTCAACAGGACCTTGATGGATAGCATCGAGGGATAAACTTATATCATCATCCCTATGATCTTACCTGAGATGTACCGTGCTCTAGATCGATGCAAGCAGGGATTTGGACACTTTGAGGGTTGTAATCTATTGCTACAAGTCTGGCTGCTGGAACACTTTCAGAGAGGAGAATACCAACAAGAGCTTCTCCAAAGGCCACTGAATGACTACATAGCCAACTATCACCCAAAGAAAATGACGTTTATTCCGGACATGTTTGCACAACCTGGAAATGCTGTAAGTTGGGTGCATTTCTTCAGCAATCTGACAGACGAGCATGTGCATTGGATGTTTGAATGGTTTTAGTGAGTTCATTATCAGGTCAAGGGGGAATACTCATTTGGTACTGATCGAGTTGCGAGGCATCTATCTGTACGCTTTTATAAGGGTAATGCGACAAGCTGGGAGGAAACAAGTCATACCTCGGATTTCCAACATGGTCCAGTACAAGGTAGATTTCAAAGGAGATTTCACTCTGTTTAAGTTCGAGGCGCAAAACATGGGGAACCAAAAGATCATTGTGGAAAGAGAAACCATAGTGCCAGACAGGTATCATGCTGGTCATATGTACTACTATCTATCATGGCTGGAAGATGAAGTAGTGGGGACGTCAAGCCAGGTGTCAATCTGAAGGACAGAATCATAGATGAAGTGGCTGAGGCACAGGTTACGTATAAGAGGCTACGCAAAAGTGTGTTCGAGTCTGAAGCTAAACATCTGGAACAACACAAAGTGAACATGGAGGCGATAAAGGAATGGAAGGAGATTGCCACTAAGTCAATAGAAAGATTGGAATACTTGGAACAAGGATTGATGGAGCTAGAAGGGAAGATGAGAAAGAGACTCTCGGATTGCCAAGGGATGGATGATGGTGAAGGAGGACATCTAGCAAAAGCTTTCTTACTGTTGGATATGCGCGATTTCGGGAACCTGATTGATGGGGTCAAAAGAGCCAAGCATGGAGAAGGTCCTTCAGGGACCAGGTAGACTAAGAGATGATGTTCTTTACTGCTTTCTAGCTTAGATTTTGATGTAATAAGGCTAAAAGCCATTAGTAACTTTATTTTTATTTCCGATTTAGTAAAAGTTAGATTTGACTCATTTTTACATTAATGAAATGAAGCAAATGTTGGCATCGACTTTCTCCAAGTCTATCTGTCGCTTAGGCCTACCTCAGGCACAATGAGGTCCCCAAAATTAGGACGCGAATCATTGCTTAACTTTTTTGAAACATATTTAAATGTTGCAAACACTCTTTTATTTGACCTTACTAACTTGGTTACCTTTGTTTTTTCTTTTCTTTTTTTGATTATTCCCATTCCCAAAGGTTGGTTCATGCATACTGGCATCATCAACATACCACACCAGATCCAGAGGTTCTCCACCTCCTCCTCCACCAAGAGACCCCAAAGGCAAAGGAAAAGAGAAAATGGATGATTTAAATGGTATCAGGAAAGACAATGCTACTATGGCGGAAAATGTTAAAACTTCATATGGCCGAAGTACTTCGGGACAGAATGAGTTGGTCTTACGTTTGGAGCAGAAAATCCTGGAACTATAGGGCGAGCTTGAGCAGGTCCGAAATTTGGCAAACCTCTCCCTTACTTTCAATGTTCCAGACATCAACCAGCAACACCCAAGTACCAAGAACCAAACACCACCGCAAAACACACAAAACCAGAACCCACCACCAAATCCTCCCGCACCACACCAGTATCCCGCACCTCCCTAGAACCTTCACCCGCCACCAATACCAACCCCTCAATAACATCGCCATCATCCAACTCAATACCCAGAAACCACTACTTATCACACTCGTCAAAATGCACCACAACCTACTCCCGATCCCCAAAACTCGACCAATGACCACCCATATACCCAAGTTCCAGGAATCCATCAAAGCAATCCGATATATGTGGAAACCTAACCCCACACCCCGCAGCAAACCCTACCTGAATCGATTGAGAAGGACCTACTCATTAATAACATGGCGGAGGAACTCAAGAAGCTCACTGGCAGAGTTCAGAGTGTTGAAGGTGGTAAAGGCGTTGAAGGTCTAAACTATGAGGACCTATGTATTCAGCCAGATGTGGAACTTCCGGAGGGTTACAAACCTCCCAAGTTTGAAATGTTCGATGGTACTAGTGATCCGAAGGTGCATCTGAGAACATACTGCGTCAAGTTTGTAGGAGTGGGCAAGAATGAACAAATCCGCATGAAACTGTTCATGCGAAGCCTTACAGGAGATGCCTTGTATTGGTACATCAGTCAAAACCCAATGAAGTGGGTTAGTTGGGTGAGTATGGCGTCAGATTTCATGGATATATTCAAGTTCAACACGAAAAATATGCCAGATGTTTTCTACATTCAAAACCTCAAGAAGAAGCCGAGAAACCTTCTGCGAGTACGCTACTTGTTGGAGATCAGATGCCACAAAGGTAAGGCCAGCACTTGAAGAAGAACAAATGAACAAGTTCTTTGTTAGAGCTCAAGATCCGCTGTATTATGAAAGGTTGATGGTCATTGAAAATCAAAAGTTCTCCGACATCATCAAGCTAAGAGAAAGAATAGAAGAAGGAATTAAGGATGGGATCGTGACCAATTTTGAGGCACTGCAGCCCACGAATAAAGCTTCGCAACCAGGAAGCATTTCGAAGAAGAAAGAAGTGGTTGCCGTGATGGTAGCCCAAGGCCCTAAGTCTCCCCTCACATACCAAACACCTCCACCCATATATCAACCCTCATTCCCAAGATACCAACACCTTGCTGCCACCTACCAGACCCATAATACTCAACCCACATATTACTATTTACCTCAACCAGCCCACCAAAACTACCCGAAGCCACGTCCAAATTTTGACCGCAGGCCTCCTAACCATACACCCCAACTGCTGAACTCATAGACCAACTGTATGAGAGACTGATGGCCGCTGGTTATGTTACTCCTTTCCCTGCTGTTGTTGTGGAAAATTCCTCCCAATGGATCAACCCCAACAATACATGTGCTTATCATTCAGGCATGAAGGGTCAATATTATTGAGGAGTGTCGCTCATTGAAAGACACGATTCAGACGTTGATCGACACTAAGGTTATACAGGTAAAGAAAGCTACACCAAATGTCCATAACAACCCTCTCCCGGATCAAAGAGGTGAGAGAGTGAATGTGATTGAAACTGATAAAGAATGGGATGAAGAGGGGTCTATTGGACTCATTCGAGAGGGAAACGCTCCTAAAACATCTCTGGTCACCCTCACGCCAGTTGTGGTACAAACCCAGGCACCATTTGAAATTGAGGTAACTACGCCCTTTACTGTAATGGTAGCTCCCTAACCATCTTACCAGTCTGATGCCATCATGTGGAATTACGTTGCGGAAGCAAGAAGAAAGGGAAAAGAAAACATGGAGGAAACAGGTGCTGCGCAAGGTATGACTAAAACTGGCAGAGTTTGTACACCTGAGAACTTGGGAGGAACAAGTAAGGAAGCTGCACCTAAGCCGCCTACTATCGAGACTGGCACTGGCGATCTTTGGAGGAAGATACAAGCAAGAGAGTACTCTGTTATTGACCACTTGAGCTCTACTCGTGCTCAGATATCCATCTTATCACTGCTGCAAAACTCAGATGCGCACAGGAATGCTTTGATGAAGGTGTTAAGTGAAGCTTATGTACCCATCGGCATCACTAGTGGAGAGATGGATAACATGGTCGGACAGGTATTGGAAAGCCACAAAATCACTTTCCACGAAGACGAATTACCATCAGAAAGACTGAGTCACAACAGGGCGTCGCACACATGGTGCAATTTGAAGATAAGTTCATCGTCAGGGTCTTGATAGATGGAGGTTCGAGTCTTAACATATGCCCACTGACCACTCTAAAGAAACTAGGTAAAGGCCTGCACGAGATACGAATGGGAAGCATGAATGTGAAGGCATTCGATGGATCTTAGAGAGCCACCATTGGAGAAATCAACCTCAGTCTGCAGATGGGTCCGACTTGGTTTGATGTCGAGTTCCAAGTGCTAGATATATCTGCTACTTACAATCTATTGTTGGGACGACCATGGATACATGCTGCCGGGGCAGTAGCTTCAAATCTACACCAGGTTGTGAAATTTGAGTGGAATCATCAGAAGGTGATCATCCATGGAGATGGAAGCAACGCCATCTACACCAACCAGATCGTTTCGGTCATCAAAAATAGAAGGAAGCTGGGTGGAGAAACATTCAATCACATTGAAAAGGATCGATGGTGGAGCAACAAGATAGAAAGCATATTACTATGAACCAGGCAAGGGTCTCGGCAAAAAGCTTCAGGGAATCACCAAACCCGTACAACCACAGTACCATGGCATGACTTTTGGACTCGGATACGAATACACATGGCAAGAATATCAGGATTGGTCACCACCATGGCATGCTCCTTATTATACACTAGAACATCCCGTACCACCTCTGCACTAGACATTCCATCAGGCTTACATGATGTGGGGTTCTGAGGAAGATGAGGTTTTGGCTAGCATGAGCAAGCTGTTTCTAGATGAAGAAGACATGGACTGCATTGGAATTGTTGAGGAGGAAGACCTTACCATTCAGACCATGGAAGAAGGACCTGTTATCAAGAACTGGACCGTTGCACCATCCTGGGCCGTTGAGTTCTTGGGTAGCATGGCAAATTAGCATGAATTATTTTCAAATAGTTTTGAGCATTTGAGACGTTTTTCAGTATTTTGTTTTGAAAAAATTACTCGAGCCATCGGGTCGTACTTGATGACTTTTTTAAAAGTTGTATTAATGCATTACTGCTTTTTATATTTATAATTATCTTTCTGTATTTCCCTTTAGCATAATTATTACATACCTGATGAACCTACGACTATGACATGTAATGAGACAACGCAACATAAGGACAATAATTCAGAGGATCTGGAAGATGATATAATACCTGAGGAAATTGTCAAAGAGGTAGAGGATTTTGAAAACAAATCAAAGTCTAATTTGGAGGAAAATGAGATCGTTAACTTAAGGGATTTCGAAACGGTCAAGGAAATGCGTATAAGCATTCATCTATCACTGTTGGAGAAAGAAGAGTGTATCGGATTCCCAAAGTAGTATGAAGCCATCTTCGCATGGTCCTACGACGATATAACTGGTTTAAGCACATCCATAGTAGCTCACAAGCTACCCACTAATCCCATGTGTCCACCAGTGAAGCAGAAGCTCAGAAAGTTCAAGCCAGATATGAGTTTGAAGATTAAAGAGGAGGTCACCAAGCAAATCAAAGCCAAGGTTCTTCGAGTGGTCGAATACCCGACCTGGTTAGCCAACATCGTGCCAGTTCCGAAGAAAGATTGAAAAGTTAGAGTATGTGTCGGTTACCGAGATTTGAACAGAGCAAGTCTTAAGGATGATTTCCCGCTGCCCAACATACACATACTGATGGACAACCGCGCCAAGAATGAATTACAATCCTTTGTGGATTGCTTCGTAGGATACCATCAAATTTGGATGGATGAAGAGGATGCCGAGTAGACTACCTTTATCACACCATGGAGAATATATTATTACAAAATGATGCCGTTTGGTCAGATGATTTTCCACGACATGATACATAAAGAAATAGAGGAGTACATGGATGATGTTATCATCAAATCTAAAAGGAGTTTGGATCACATAGCAGACCTGAAGAAATTTTCGGATCGACTTCGAAAATACAATTTGAAGTTGAATCCTGAAAAATGTGCCGTTGGGGTCCCTGCTGGAAAGTTGTTAGGTTTCATCGTCAGTCACCAGGGTATTGAGTTAGATCCGTCAAAGATCAAACCTATCCAGGACTTGCCGCCTCCAATGAATAAAAAAGATGTGATGAGTTTTCTAGGGCGCGTCAATTATATCAGTCGTTTTATAGCACAATCAATGGTGATATGTGAGCCAATCTTCAAAATGCTGAGGAAAGATACTGCAATAAACTGGATTGAAGAATGCCAGAAAGCCTTCGACAAAATCAAGGAGTATTTATCTAAACTGCCCGTGCTGGTACCACCAGAACCAGGAAGACCTTTACTGCTTTATTTGTCCGTGTTAGATGGGGCTTTTGGTTATGTTCTGGGACAACATGATGAAACTTGAAGAAAGGAGCAGGAAATATATTATCTGAGCAATAAGTTCACGCCATATGAGACCCGGTACTCTTTGGTGGAACGCACCTGTTGTGCCTTAACATGGATAGCTCATAAGTTGAGACATTATTTCTGTGCATACAATGGTTGGAGGATGTTCTTCGACGGAGCAGAAAACTTTAAGGAGTAGGTATCGGAGCTGTCATAGTATCAGAAATCGGTCAATACTATCCGGTATCCACAAAACATAGGTTTCCATGCACCAACAATATGGCGGAATATGAGGTCTGCATCCTAGGACTTAGATTGGCTATTGACATGAACATTCAGGAGCTGCTGGTAATCGGAGATTCGGATCTTTTAGTGCACCAGGTTCTAGGGGAATGGGCTGCGAAGAACACTAAAATATTGCTATATTTGCACTGTGTACAAGATCTGATCAAGAGGTTCACAAAGATAGAGTTCAAACATGTTCCAATGATTCAGAATGAGTTCGCAGATGCACTAGCCACTTTGTCTTTCATGATACAACACCCAGACAAGAATTTCATCGATCCTATCCCAATAGGAATTCACAAGCAGCTAGCTTATTGTGCTCATGTTGGAGAAGAGATTGACGGAAATCCGTGTTTCCACGACATCAAGGAGTATTTGGATAAGAGAGAATACCTAGAGAGTGCTAACCATACTTAAAAGCGCATGCTTCGCAGATTAGCCAACCATTTCTTTCAAAGTGGAGGAATTCTGTATAGAAAGACTCCTGACCTTGGATTAATGCGGTGTGTCGATGCCAAGGAGCTGTCTAGATTGCTCGAGGAAATACATGCCGGAACTTGCGGACCCTACATGAATGGTTTCGTTCTGGCCAAAAAGACATTAAGAGCAGGGTATCTCTGGATGACTATGGAAATGGACTGCATCAAGTATGTTCAAAAGTGTCAACAATGCTAGATACATGCTGACATGATACGAGTACCACCTAACGAACTTAATGCAACAAGTTTGCCCTGGCCTTTCTCCGCTTGGGGTATGGATGTCATCGAACCAATCGAACCTGCTGCTTCAAATAGACGTAGGTTCATTTTGGTGGCCATAGACTATTTCACAGAATGGGTTGAAGCCACACCTTACAAAGCTGTAACTAAAAAGGTTGTAGCAGATTTTGTTCGGGACCGCAATCATTTGTCGATTTGGGGTACCAGAGTCAATCATTACTGACAATGCTGCCAATCTCAATAGCGATTTGATGAAAACCATGTGTAAACATTCAAGATCAAACATTGGAGCTCTACAGCATACAAGCCGCAAATGAACGGATCCGTAAAAGCCGCCAACAAGAACATCAAGAAGACATTGAGAAAATGGTAGACAACTACAAACAATGGCACAAGAAGCTACCATTTGCTTTACTCGGGTATCGTACCACAGTTCGTACATCAACTGGGAAAACTCCCTATCTACTGGTTTATGGTATTGAAGCCGTTATTCCAATCGAAGTGGAAATCCCTTCTCAGCGATACAGAATGGGTATGAAGCTAGTATGAACAACTAGCTCTCATTGATGGAAAAGGAATGAATGCGGTATGTCACGGTCAACTCTACCAGAATATAATGGAAAAAGTTTTCAACAAAAAGGTCTGGTCGAGGCAATTCATGCCGGGGCAATTGATACTAAAGTGAATCTTCTCACATCAGGATGAAGCAAAGGGGAAATTCTCACCCAACTGGAAAGGCCGTTACATGGTTCACTGGGTATTGACAGGAGGAGCACTTATACTCGCAGAGATGGATGGAGAGATTTGGCCAAAACCTATCAATTCGGATGCAGTCAAGAGATACTATGTTTAAGATTATGTTTGCACTTTCTATTTGATGTAACTGAACTATGCTTGACCTGATTCCCATTTAAGAGGGGATACGTAGGCAGCCCTGTGGGTTCGGTCACATCATAATAAAATCTTCACTTTCCCTATGGTCCATCACGTTTGGAACCACAAAGGAATGTGTTGCCAGAAGTATGCATTTAAACTGGGGCAGAATTTTGAGGAGGATCCTCAAAATTCCGAAACAAGGAGGTTGCAACGTCTCAAAATGAGTCACAATCACCAGTTCATCAAAATTATTTCTCGTACATTATCACATATTTCAAACAACTACATTTTCATAAATAATTTATCAAATGCATGTTTTTTGAAAATTTTGTTTCTACAAAAGCCATATGTTACCCGGGGTGACTCAAGCAAGGCCTCCAGACAAAAGCAAAAGCAAAGCAAGGAATCGAGAACACGAACCAACCTTCCCCCCGCAGAACTCACAACTTTTTCTTTGGATGCAGGCACAATGAACATAACAGAAACACCTGCAAATACATACGCACCGCAAGAACACTATCTTCACACCAACAAGAATCGCCAAACTCAAATACACCAAGCTATAAAATGCCTTATCCTCTCGTATTTAGTCATTGCTTTTTTCTTGCATAGGGATAAGCACTGCCCTCATCACTGCATAAGGCTAAGCACTGCCTTCATCACTGCATAAGGCTAAGCACTGCCTTTCTTTGCATGAGACTAAGCAGTGTCTCCATTCATTGCATGAGACTAAGCACTGTCTCCACATTGCATAAGGCTAAATACTGCCTTTCTTTGCACAAGGCTAAGCACTGCCTTTCTTTGCATGAGACGAAGCACTATCTCCATTCTTTGCATGAGACGAAGCACTGTCTCCATTCTTTGCATGAGACTAAGAACTGTGTCCATTTTTTACATGAGACTAAGCACTGTCTCCATTCTTTGCATGAGACTAAGCACTGTCTCCATATTGCATAAGGCTAAGCACTACCTTTCTTTGCATGAGACTAAGAACTGTCTCCATTCCTTGCATGAGGCTAAGCACTGCCTCCATTATTTCATGAGGCTAAGCATTATCCTCCCTTGCATGAGACTAAACACTGTCTCCGCTACACTGTATAAGACTAAGCACTTTCTCCCTTCTTTGCATAGGGCCAAGCACTGTCCTCATCTCATACAAGACTAAGCCTTGTCTCGTCTCGTCCTCGCATATGACTAAGCATCACTTGTTTTCTCTATCAGACGATCGATATCGCCATATATTTGCACTTCATGGGCTGAAACATCGCCATATTGTCCGAAGGCATCAAAGTTAGAAGGCACGGTCCTCATAGCCTGAAGACACCATTCCATGGCCTAAGGTTCTCTCAAAACTGCACATCATTATTCAAAGGCGTCATAGTCCAGAGGCATCATCCTCATAGCCCAAGGACACCATTTCATGGCCTATGAATCCCTTATCATACGCTTCATGGCCCAGGACGTCATGGTCTAAGTACATCATCCTCATCGTCCGAAGACAACCTTCATGGTCCGAAAGGAATTTACATCATGTTTAAATCTTCGTAATAACCTATATATATTTGCGTGCATTGATTCTCTCAAATTACACCTTAATAATAGTGTAAGCGATCGATGTCAAATACAGTAACCCAACAAGGTTGGGGTCGAATCCCATAGGGAATAGGTGTGAAACTATTGTCTAATTAATGTAATACTTGACTAAGTCTTAATTCTATCAAGTACGTCAAATAGAATAAAGAAGTGTTGAATATATAAGTAAACGAAAACTGAAGACTAATTTTTATAGTATGAATGTGAAAAATATGAATTTAAGAAACCAAGGTTGTGTCCCCCTTAATGTAGTAGAATGTTCTTGATATTAATATTGAATACCTTTCTTGATATGCAATTGATGTTTGATTTACTACCCAATACTTCCCAATATGTGGATGATGTATCCTCTCTACGATTCTCCCGAATACAAAAGAGTCAAGCTTAAGAACAACCAATTACGTGCCAAATTAAAACCTACTTATTCCTAAACGATTTTATTAAACAAGGTTTAAAGACTTGAGTTTTTGTTATTTATTTCTACCAAACTCTATCTCACTTTTCCAAGATAAGTTAGAGTTAATTGGAATTCGTTAATGTTTGCAACCACTAACGATTAATTGAAGAACAAGAAATAAACAAATATCAAGATTCCTTCGGAATTGGATTCAATATCAAGATCTCAACAACATTCTACCCATCTAGGGTTCACAACCTCAGCGTTTGAATTTAGCTACACATGCTGATAATTAAAGAACAATGAAGAGTAATTGATATCACAAAAATAGAAGGTATTTGATCCCCAAAAGCTTCTAAGAATTCAAAATAGTAAATCACCGTACTTTTTACTCTAAGTTCTGACAAGACTCCCTTCACAAAGCCCTATAAAATCTATTTATAGAGGCCCAAAACCCGAGGCGAATGTCGGTCAGATTTGCCCTTGTTGAAATAATGCGGACCGCATTTCTGTCGCAGAACATAAATGTGAACTGCAAATCATCATTGTCCATCGCGAACTCCACCAGAAAATTTTGCTCCCATCGCGTTTTGATTCGCGGTTCGCATGTTGATTATGCGATCGCGATATGCGATCGCATTCTCCACTCTGATTTTCACCCAAAACTCTGTTTGTGTTTGCGATTGCACCTGGCTATTTCGCGGTTCGCATTCCTGTTTTGCGGTCGCATTTGCGACCGCATTCTCGACATGAAGATTGGACTAGAGTTCTGTGCTGAAATGCGATCTACCTGTGGAATATGCGGTTCGCATTTTCAGTTTGCGATCGCATACTTGAACTCGCGATGCTTTTAACTTCTCTTCTTGCCTTCAGCTAACTTTTTGAACTCTTTTCTGTTCTTCTGGATCCTGACCCTTGTTATTCTGCAAATACACTAAAATTACATAAGTATCATGAGAACTTTAAGCAAATAGTATCAAAATGTACCGAAATTACCCGGCACATCAACACCCCCAACTTAATCTTGCTTGTCCTCAAGCAACTCAAACGATACTCTCCTAGTCTAGACTCTACTTATCAAACATGAAGCAATACTGACCGTGGACGGTGGTTGTTGTTAGTATCTCAAGTATAACTCTTTGAACACTGTACCCCCCTTGAATCATTAATATGTTTAAAAACAACCAATCAATTAGTGAACTTTGAGCCTCAACAAAGTAACTAAAGGCTACCTTCAGCTGAATACACTTATGCCTTAATCAAAGCTCAACTTACTATCAACCTAGCAGTGTATGTGCCCTCACTAGAAAGAAAGTCCCACTCTCACAATATTTATCATAACCATAACAAGGGACTAAAGTGCAAGTACACTCACTCTTAGAACAAAATTTCAAGTGTCACCCCATGCCACACCATAGGCTTGCCCTTATTTTAATTCATTGCCTAGTTATAAGAACACTCGGTTGGAGATCACATAAGGACTTTGTAAGCTTGTAATGTCGGTTTAAGGAAGGGTAGGATATATATTTAGATACTAGTGGCTATTTCCTCCTTGAACACTAATTACACTCTTCTTTTTTAACCTTTTGTTTCTTTTTGACCCCATGGCCTCAATGGCATTACGTTCCCGCATTGGACCCCACTTTGCACACCTCTTTATTTGATTCTCAAGCTCCCTTTTTGCCATTACATAACTCACTTTTTATGACAACACACATTTTTTTTTTCTGTTTTTCTTTTTCTTTCTTTTTGGAGCTTTCATAACTTCATATGAACATTTTGAGGTACGGGTTCCCAGTCTCATTTCACAACCTTGCCCAATTTCATGTTGACCCACACCCCCAACTTAAACTTTTAGCAATGTTCTCAATGTTCAAGGAGGAACGGGTTCAAAAGAGATCATGTTTTACGAATGGGACAAGTTTGTAACTCGGAGGCCAAGGAAAAGGCTAAAAAGCTCAAATAGGGTACTAGTGATATTAATTATGCACAGGTAAGCTGAAAAGGCTAGAAAAGTCTCATTAATAATCAAAGAAAGCCTAAGATCATTTCTCTAACTCAGTGTACGTATGATAGGCGACGAAAAACCAACCGGGCAAGTTCTAGATGGCCGCAGTGAACACAAGAACTATCAAAACAAGGAGCTCACACACATTGGCACACAAACTGTTCGGTTAACAAAGTTTACAGCTTTAGAGTTCACATTTAGTCACTCGAGGCTTTCCTCGTGTACACATACACGATTCTAAGTAGACCTAGAGTTACCCAGTGAGCCTCAAATTCACATAATTGATTTGTTACAAGGGTGTACTCACACAGGTTTACATACTTGATACTCAACAAACGTACCATCCTGGTCAATATACTTCATATTCATAGGCCCGGTTCTGCTATCACACCCTTGAAAAAGAACCCGGCAGAAGAAAAAACAAGGGGATTTTATTGCTAACTATTTAATTATAACAACATATATACATAGATCATGAATCATTACTATATAATGTACAGTTACCAAATGTCACTAATCATGCCCAAAAATAAATCAAATATACAGACAAAACAAGGATATAAGGCTACCACCCCCAACTTAAACACATGCATTGTCCCCAATGCATAAAAAGAAATATAGAGTACAAGGGGCTCCTTGGGGGCACAATCGCGTGAAGAGATGCGGTGGCCTAGGTCTCCTTAGGAGCTGTAGGAGGGATGTGGGACAGGTCTGGAGTAGGTGGTGAGGCCACTGAGCTGCTCGCTTCTCCTGCTGGTGGCCGTGTCCTGGCAGCCCTCTCTGCTAGCGATTGCTGAATGGAGTTCTCGATATCTGCTTGCTCTTGTTCCTCCTCCACAGTTGGCACAACAATTTCTTTGCCTTTTTTCTTAGGGGTTGCACCTCATCGAACTCTGAACTGGCCTCCTCTGATTCGTTCCCTTCGAATTCTGATGACTGCTCCGATGTCTCGTCATCAGTAGAATCTACCTGGACTGTAGGGGCAGGAGGCTGAGACACTTTAGCAGACGAAGGTGCGATGTCTGCCATTAGTGTCGTGAAGTCCAAGCCCAAGTCTGATGCAGCCCGGCCAGCACCCTGGTCACCCTCGTTGGGGAGGAGAGATGATATGTCGAACTCCAGATTTTTCATCTTCTAGAGGTCGGTCCTCATGGATTGTACTTCCTCCCGCACTTGGGGAAAACCCCTCACCTCACCTCTTTCAATTCTTTCAACCCTAGACTCAAGTTTGTTCAACCTATCTCCGAACGCTAATTGTTGTTTTTAGAGAGCGGTCACTGACGTTTGCATCAGAGTCAGGGCTTGTTTAATCAGGTGGGGCAATGTCTTCAAGAGTTGGTCTACCTTAGAATTTGCGTGATGAGCAATTAGACCGAGTCTTGAAATGGTTGGCAAGTGTGAGGCAGATGGACCAGTGGTAGATGAGGGTGCAGTTTCTTCAGCAACAGTGGAGTTGTCAGGATCTTGGGGAGACAGGAGATTTTGGGAGTCAATGTCCTCAATTGGGGTCACTGGTGGGGCAACCAAATCACTTATACGAGTGGTATCTATATCTCTCGTAGACCTCCCGAGTTTGTCTTGTTGTGGTAAGAAAGGGACATTCACCTCTTGGCAGAGGGTTGTGATCAAACTCGGGAAGGGAAGTGATGTGGCCCGCTGCGTAGCCCGGATGCCAATTTTCTGGAAGATAAGACTCCCCACATCAATTTTAATACCCATCATTATACATGCAATGAGAAGGGCCTTCTCAATGCTGATATCTGTTTCATTCCTGGAGGGTATTAAATGGGAGGTGACAAAGTTGAGCCAATATTTGCCCTCCCTTGTGAGGTCTTCTTTGTAAATTTTCTTTCCAGGACTGATCCAGGCAGGAGTCCCCTTGGCAATGATGGACACTATCCAGCCACGTTCGTTTGCTCTGTTGGAGTACTTTGCATCGTACTCAATAGTGCCTGATTCCCAGTTGGGGAAGTAGAGTTCATTGATATGTTCGCTGTCACAAAACACAGCCTTCCCTCGAACGTGGACGATGCCGGTGAATATTCTGTTGTGTCTATGATACCCTGTTCGTGAAGCTCCATATGACGCATAGAATTCCCGGACCATTGACTCATTATATTCCTTGGGGTCTGTAGTGAAGTACTCCCATTTTCTCATTTTGATGTTTTCGAGAATATGAGGGTACTGGTCCTGAAGCCCGTTCAAGCTTATCTTTTTGTCCCCCAAGATCCTTCTCTTTGTGAGCGCTTCCCTGAACAAAGATCTTGAACCTTCAACCCCAAAATGAAGCTAAAGGTCATCACCTCGTTTCCGTCGTGCCTCAGCTACTAAATCAACTTCCGGTACGCAGTTCTCCTCATCAGACTGGGAGGGGTTAGGTACAGTTGATTCCTTTCTTGCCCATTTGGGTGGTACTGAGGTTGAAGCGGAGGATGGCCCTCTCTTTGCGGAATGCTTTTTGGTTGCCATATCTGCATAAGTGGGAGATGTCAGTAACATTATCAGCATTTGAGAAAAGTAAAACAGGAGAAAAGACCAAAGAGTTACAGAAATGCGGCGTGGTTTGCGGTCGCATAACCACTATGCGAACCGCAAACACGTCTCGTTCTTTTGTGTGACAGGTAGAGGGAATTATGCTGTGTATTCCGCGACTCGCATAAACACTATGCGAATCGCAAATCCATCACAGATTATTGTCGAGCATAAGCCTGTTGGATACACACAAATGCGATCGCAAACTCATCGCAAAGCGAGATATGCGATCGCATAATCACCGCAGAATTCACCAGTGCTAACCAAATGTTCTGGCTGTGTTTGCGGTGGCTCTGCGGTTCGCATATTGATTATGCGATGGCAGATTCACCGCATATGTTGTCTTCCTCAGATACCTAGGGTTTAGGGATGCGGTCAAATTGCGGTCCACATTTTGAGTTTGTGGACCGCAAATACCTTCAAATATCCAAGTATGTTCATCCCTCAAGCAAGAAAACCCTATATTTCTATCTTCCATTCCAACGAATCAACCAACTTTACTGAGTCCTAACCCTAGTCTTGCGAAAATAAAGATTTAAGATGGAGTAAAGGATGAACGTACCTTGTGAAGAAGATTGTAGTTCTTAGGACAACGGTGAATCAACTCTTTGAGGGTTGGTGAACTTGCACTTTTACTTTTCCGATGATGTTCGTCGGAGGTCTTTCTCTGTTTCCGTTTTCTCTTCTCTTTTTGTTTGTTTGTGTGTGTGTTTTTTTATATATATTTAGATTGAAGGATTTAGAAAAGGAGGGAATGCGAACATGTACCTGTCAATTATGCGATGATTTAAGTTCCGCATAATTGAAATGCGAACCGCATAGTAGGAGCTTCCACCACATTTTTATCAGACTTTTTGAGTTGAATTCTCTGTCTCTGTTTGCAGTGAGAATGCGGTTCGCATAACTTAAATACGAACCGCAAACTGTTGAGCTTCGTCGCATGTATGCGAGATATATTTGCTCAAGTTTCTGCTTCAGTTTGCGGCACAAATGCGGTTCGCATATCTCAAATGCGATCGCATTTCTGCAACATTTTTCACCTTGATGTTTTTCTGCAGTTTCAAACATTCCTCTTCAGTTCCTGTATCCTTTCATCACATTCCTGCATTCTAAAACCCTTCAAATAGCCCTAAGTACAAATGTGATATTGAATTCTAAATAAATAAAAATACAACACAAACAAAAGCTAATGATACCACACATGGGTTGCCTCCCATGAAGCGCTTGATTTAACGTCACGGCACGACGAGGCTAGGGTGCTTCTGCAATCATTCTGTAGTTGGGATTTGATCATCGTTTAGAGCCAGCTGCTCTACTACATGTTTTTCTCCATCTACTCCCAAGTAGTGCTTGATTCTTTGCCCATTAAGCTTGAAAGTCGGAGCCCATCCTCCGATGCTAATTCAACAGCTCCAAACAGAGAGACATTAACAACTTTAAATGGTCTAGACCATTTAGACTTCAGTTTCCCCGGAAATAATTTTAGTCTTGAATTGAACAGCAACACCAGGTCCCCTGCCTTAAACTCTCTTTTCAAGATCTTTGTATCATGGACGAATTTCATTCGTTCTTTACAAACTGCTGCACTCTCATATGCATGAAGACGGAATTCCTCCATTTCATTTAACTGTGCCAGCCTTAGAGCTCCGGCCTTTGCCCAGTCCATGTTTAATCTCTTTAATGCCCACATAGCACGCGTTTCCGAAGACTAACCGATAAGGGGATGTACCGATAGGAGTCTTGTAAGCTGTACGATATGCCCATAGAGCATCATCTAGCTTTCTTGACCAATCGGTCCTATTTGCGTTCACCGTCTTTGATAGAATGCTATTGATCTCCCTGTTGGATACTTCAACTTGACCGCTCGATTGTGTATGATAAGGTGTGGCAACCTTATGCTTAACCCCATACTTGTCAAGGAGACCTTTAAAGACTCTGTTACAAAAGTGTGAACCTCCATCGCTGATAATGGCTCTCGGGGTGCCAAACCGGGTGAAAATATTCTTCTTTAGAAATGCGGTCACACTCCGAGCTTCGTTGTTTGGTAAGGCAACGGCTTCTACCCATTTGGACACATAGTCCATAGCTACTAGGATGTATTTCATCCCACATGAGCTTATGAAAGGGCCCATGAAGTCAATACCCCAAACATTAAATAGTTCAATTTCCATAACAAAGTTCATAGGCATCTCATGCCTCCTCGAAATTGGGCCCTGTCGTTGGCATTGGTCGCAAGACTTCACCAACTGATTAGCATCCTGATAAATAGTCGGCCAGTAATACCCACACTCCAAAATCTTTGCAGCTGTTCTGTTACCCCCGTGATGACCCCCAACCGGTGAGTCATGACAAGCTTTCAGAATCTGTAGCATCTCTTACTCAGGCACGCATCGTCTAATTATGTTATCAGCACAGACACGGAATAAGAATGGTTCTTCCCAATAATAGTTGCGACAATCCCTCAAGAACTTCTTCCGTTGGTATGATTCCAACCCTTCCGGAATAAGATCACTGACAATGTAGTTGGCGATGTCTGCATACCACGGTGCAAATGAATTAGATACCATCAGTATATGTTCATCTGGTAATGAGTCATTTATCTCTAGCTCTTCTTTTTGTCTCCCTGATTCTTCCAGTCTAGATAAATGATCTGCCACTTGGTTTTGTGTTCCCTTGCAATCCATAACTTCGAAATCAAATTCTTGCAGGAGTAACTTATGGCTTTGCATCTTTCTTCGCCATCAAATAGCGGAGAGCTGCATGATCCGTATACACAATCACTTTAGAGCCCAATAGATACGCACGAAACTTCTCGAATGTATACACAATAGCTAGCAGTTCCTGCTCGGTTACAGTGTAATTCATCTGCACCCCATTAAGTGTCTTGCCAGCATAGTATATTGGGTGAAGAACCTTATTGTGTCTTTGTCCCAGCATAACTCCAATAGCTACACCGCCAGCATCACACATAAGCTCAAAGGGCAGCGACCAATCAGGTGTGACAATAATAGGTGCCGTGGTGAGCTTTGTTTTCAGTTCCTCAAAAGCTGCGAGGCATTTTTCATCAAAGATAAACTTGGCATCCTTCTCTAGGAGTTTACACATTGGGTGTGCAATCTTTGAGAAGTCCTTAATGAACCGCTTGTAGAATCCAGCATGCCCCAAAAAGCTATGGACACCTTTTACGGATGTGGGTGGAGGGAGTTTGGAGATGATCTCAATTTTAGCTTTATCCACCTCTATGCCAGGCCTGGAGATTTTATGTCCCAGCACAATACCTTCATCCACCATGAAGTGGCATTTCTCCTAGTTTAGTACAAGGTTTGTCTTTTCGCATCGCTTTAGCACTTCTTTCAAATTTTTCAGGCAGTGCTCAAAAGTTTCCCCGACTACCGAGAAATCATCCATAAAGACCTCAAGGAAATCCTCTACCATATCAGAAAAGATAGACATCATACACCTCTGGAAGGTGGCTGGAGCATTGCATAAGCCGAATGGCATTCGATTGAAAGCGAATGTCCCATATGGGCATGTGAACGTTGTCTTCCCTAGTCCTCCAAAGCTATATTGATCTGATTATACCCGGAGTATCTGTCGAGGAAGCAATAAAAGGACTTTCCGGCTAGCCGATCAAGCATTTGATCAATAAAAGGCATAGCGAAGTGGTCCTTGCATGTGGCACTATTGAGCTTTCTATAATCCATGCATACCCGCCATCCGGTTACTGTCCTTGTTGGAATCAGCTCGTTCTTTTCATTCTTTACCACAGTCATGCCTCCCTTCTTTGGCACGCATTGCACCGGGCTCACCCATGAACTATCCGCAATTGGGTAGACTACCCCAGCGTCCAGCCATTTGATTATCTCTTTCTTCACAACTTCCT